>MIQA02004939.1:0-15808 GCA_001887855.2 Sclerospora graminicola | reverse complement strand
TTGGGGGGGGGGGGGGGGTAATTCGTCCATCCAGGTCTTGGTCCAGGTCAGCATCGAGCTGGCTGGACCGGTCTCACCCAAAATTCAGCTGCCAACGTGGGTCCGATCAAAGAGACTGACCCGTATTCACGGAGTACCCCCTCCGATATTTGGTCGTTCGCACGAGTGGGAATCCGAATTTATCCGTTCTAAATTTAGAAATCGTCTCCACCACACTATAAGTAAGTCCTTGAATTCGGCACTTACATCGAAGTCGGACCGACATTTTACTGATAGGCCAGCTGGTCTATCTCCAGATGATACCGTCTCACCCACGACATCTCCAATATGCAATCGCACCCCGCGCCTACTGGTCCTTTTCGTTTTTTGACCTTTTACGAACGACCTCCTTCTTCTGGGAGGCGGCACTGAATATCATGAGCGCGGGCATTCGGCAAAGTGCCGCGCGATGACCAGATTTACCGCAACAGTGAGCATTCATTAAGAAGAATTCCGTTTGCTGCGGATTTAATGACTTCCGCCGCCGTTTCGATGTGCCTATGGCGTTTAACTTTTCTGGCACCCTTCTGTACCGCAACAAATTTATGCTCTAATATTACGTACACCACGTAGCGGAAAGCCAAATATAATGGCAGTGGAGCTAGCGAAGACCGCGGAAGTGCGTTCGTTCTTTGCTTTTGACTCCTTGGTTTCTGCGCCATCATCTCACTAACAAATCTATCGTCACTGTAGAATTCGATTATTGACTTCTTTAAACGAGATGATGCGCTGATACATTTAGATCGACTGCACCGCCACACACTTGAAGCCGTAGAGAATGTGGTCAAGGCTCCAAGGCCACAGGAGTTTACGCACAATGTGCTGGATCTGGCTGTTCGAAAAGTGGCTGAAAATCTTTCCTGGAAGCTGATGAAACAGGCTCATGCTACACCCAGCAGCGTGGGTGTCCCGGCGCTGCTGGACCTATGCATCGCAGGTGTGACCAAAAATTTCCTCGTCAATAGCACGCCATATAGAGTACTGGAAGATTTAATGGAGGGCCAGACCATCAGTGCTTGTGAAAAAGTATGGGATCTTCTCGAATCTCGCAAGGATAAACTCACGACGGTGTGTATTCCGCTTCAGTCTCTTCTTCGTGGCTACCTATTGTCAATTTTAAGAACTTACTGGCCGTGCTGCTTATTGAACAGCCCGAATTTATTGCCGAAAAAGGTCGCACCACTAAGGCTTCATTGTGCTTGCTGCGAATGTGCAATGCTCTGTTGCGTCGGCTGTCAAAGACACATAACAGCGTGTTTTGTGGCAAAATTTTGGTGTTTTTGTCGTTTACATTCGCGTTGTCTGAGCGTTCGGCTGTCAACCTTACGGGCAAGGCGAATGTCACCAATATTACTGTTTTCGAAGATGAAGATGCGTTCGACTTGGCTGAAGCGTCAGATGCCGCAAAAGCCTCGGAAGTAGTGACTAAGTTAGAGGTGAGCGTAACTTTTTATACTTTTGTACCTTTTCTTCATGAGAAAATTGTCAGCTAACGAAGTTTGCTTGATGTTGCCAGATCGACAGTAATGCAAACGCCGACGTTGGTCCCATCGACTACAGCCTTTATCGAACATTTTGGGATTTGCAGAGCTTTTGCCGAGAACATCAATTGATTACCCAGTCAGCGGAGAGCTGGGAGAAGTTTGTACGATGGTGATTTGCATGTTGCGGGTACACGTTTGTCAAATTGACTAACCCAAGCGTACTTTGATGTTGATGGGCGTAGTTTACGGAACTGAATGTGGTGCTAGCGGCATTTGAAGGCAATGCATTTTCACCGGATGACCTGGAGCGGTCACGAGATCTAAGTGGTGGCCCAATGTACTTGACCGGGGCCACTTTGAATGATGAGTCAACTGCTGACGTAAACAAGGGCACGCCAGAGCAGAGTTTGCAGGAACATTTTTTCCAGCCCAAGTATCTGACCAATAGCCGTCTCTTCAGGCTACAGCTCCGTGATCCAATTCTTCGCGAGTGCATGTTGACGCAGTTTCTTATCCTTTTCAACGACCTAACTAGACTAAAACCACCCCAGGATAGTATCACGCCGAAGACGAAAGTAGCTGAACTGACCGAGCGTGTAATTGCGTTGCTAAAGCAAACACCCTCTGATGGAAAAGGTTTTAGCGACATGGTATCATACGTTCTCGAGCGTGAGCGCAACTGGATTAAATGGAAACAGGAAAAATGTCCGGAATACGAAAAATATCCGTCAGCGACTGACAACGAGTCATTAGCTTGTCCCATCCCAGCATCGAAACGTACTCGTTCGCAGTTAACTTCCCCCCTGCTGGAACAAATTTTATCCGAGAGCTCAAAGCCTTCGCAAATTTTGGAAAAGATCAAGGGCAAAGAGCGAGGTAGGTTAGGAGCATGTTAGTTTTGGGAATGTGTTCTCTCATCGTATGATTTTCTATTTTTGCAATATTAGCTACAGAAATTTCTATGAAGGCATACATAGACCGCTTTAGAGAGGCGTGGGATCCTGAAAATGGCATCGAAGAGGAATATTGGCCAGATAAGGATGAAATGGTTTGCTGGCGAACGATGCGCGCTGCCACGAAGGCAAGCGTGAACCACTTGGACTTGGCGGTTGAAGGCACGGGTGCACTTGTTAAGGGTATTCTTGGAATCGACGCTGGTGATGCGAAAAAAGAATCTACAGATGCATCAGTCTCAGCCTCCATATCTCGGAAGATTGAAACTGGGATTATACCAAGCGAAGAGAAAAAAACTGATTACGAAGTGTCCAAGGAAAAGTTACATGGTTTAAAACGGGAACGAAACTCTTATAAGCAGACACAAGCGGGTAGTGAGCCGCCGGTGAAGCGCGAGCGAGTGGGAAATATTCGTCGCGATAACGACATCGAGGTGCGTTTAGCTTGCGTTGAGGTGCTAGGAATCATCTGAAACGGTTTTACCTTTCCATGCAGGATGGTGAAGAAGCTTGAGCATTGGAATTCGTCTTTCAGCTCATCAAGGCTAGCATTCGATCTTCGGCTAATTGGCTTTAAGTATGTTTTGTTCTATTAAGAGTCACCTTTCTTGAGCTTATAGTCCCTTTCTAAAAAAAAGCAATCGGTTTATGTCCTCGATTTTTAAACTTTCGCTAACCAATTGCATTGCTTTTCAGAGAAACTTCTATTTAAAGTCGGAAACACTAAGGGCACCGCAAAAAAATGATTTGGGCACCATATTCGGACTTAGCCGAAAATATAGTGTAAATATAAATGAAAAAGATGGACGTCTTTAATACTTGTGCAAAAACTTATAGGAACGTTACCACTCGTTTCGATTGCAGCTATAATAGTACTTGTACTTATCTACTCATTCGATACATGTACCATCGTACAAGAATGTGTGTAATCATTGTTTTAGAAGAACACTTTAATTGGAAGAATAAATATGCTATAAATGGAGTAGGGATAGATAATCTACTATAACTTGTTTTTCTCTAAAAAGCTTTCAATGATCCTTGTTTAGCATAATTAATTACTATTTGCTTAAGCAGGCATAACCACCCAAAACAATCTACTTTTTTGCCCGTTTCTTATTCTTGTTTAGCATATCTGCTATATTATCTGACATGTCATCTTAATCTACCTAATCTATTCTTTTATCTTTCCAACTAGCTTTATTAACACCTGAAAGCATTCCGTGCTCAGCAAGCTTTCTCAGAATTTCTTGCCAGTTTTGTCAACTATGAGTATATTCAACTGCAAAACTCGCCTGATGCAGATTGCAGTATTGATAGCTTAAAAAAGGGAGAGACGGCATGAAAAAAAACAAATTCCAGTACTAGATAAACTAAGATTGACTGGTATAAAAACACATTTGCTAGAGATAGTTGGTTTTATTGTTAAACGTTTTTTAAAACCTTCTTCGACTTATTGCCAACTTGACTACAATTTAAGTAATTTTAACACGAACAGCATTTGTTTTGCCACATCGATGATCGAAGCAAACTATAAAACGGTGTCTACAGTACGAAGTCCTAACTGGTCTGTGGTCTAGGAACAAAGTACCACAGCGGATGACAGCGTTAATTGGTCGGATGCAACCATGATAGCATTACAGTAGTGAATTTTTGGTAACTAAGTTGATAATATTTTTTAATAGACTCGCGTCCTCGTTTCTTTCAAACGCACATGTTGTCATTATTCGTCGAGAATCTATAGAATAAGGTTTTGCGATAGAGTCAGTATGTCGTGAAATAAATTCGATTTAATTCGACTAAGTCCGAATATGGTGCCCAAATCAATTTTATGCGGTGCCCTTAGTGTTTCCCTTAAAGTCTGTGCCTGAAACTTCCACGTCGGGCACAGCATTGAAAGTATTTGAGGAGCCCGACGTGAATCACTAGTCGTGCACGTTTGTTTTTAGCCAATGTCCACTATACCACAGCAACTTTACGACCAATCGTGCGGCGGGTTTGAACGGACTCCTCGACTCAGGCAGCATTAGTTTCCAATTTTGCACATAGCCGCCACCATGAGCTCCCCGCATACCCGCATCAGCCAGATCGCTAGCCACTTGAGCTCGCACGACCCACGCGCTGAGGAGCATGACCATGTGCAACGTGTGAAGCAGACCGAGGCTTTTATTTACAGCGAGCGTTTTAAGTACGTAAAGCGTCCGTATGGCGCCGAGGACGTCGTGAAGCTCCAGGGCACGATCCCAGCCGCCAACGCCGGCACCGCCATGTCCCACAAGCTTTACAAAATGCTGCGAGAGTTGCAGGCTGCTAAAAAAACGAGCCACACTTTTGGTGCACTGGACACGATCCAAGTTACGCAAATGGCCAAGCACTTATCCACTGTCTACGTCAGTGGCTGGCAATCGTCGTCCACGGCTTCCACGTCTAATGAACCTGGTCCAGATGTGGCTGATTACCCAATGGACACGGTACCTAACAAAGTGGACCAGCTTTTTCGCGCTCAGCTCTTTCACGATCGCAAGCAGTACGAAGCCCGTCGCCGTATGACTGCTGAGGAGCGAGCACGCATTCCACCGACAGATTTTCTACGCCCTATTGTGGCAGACGCAGACACTGGCCACGGCGGTTTGACTGCTGTTATGAAGTTGACCAAGATGTTTATTGAGCGTGGTGCCGCGGGCATTCACCTTGAAGACCAGAAGCCAGGTACCAAGAAGTGTGGCCACATGGGCGGCAAGGTGCTCGTCTCGGTGCAGGAACATATTCAACGGCTGATTGCTGCTCGCCTGCAAGCTGACATTCTTGGCAGTCCACTGGTTATTGTGGCTCGTACGGATGCAGAAGCTGCTACTTTACTGGACAACAATGTTGACCCTCGTGACCATCCCTTCATCATTGGTGCCACCAACTTAAAGGTAGAGTCATACATTGACGCCACCCACGCTGGCCGAGGGGGCGACTGGGATAAACGTGCCCAGGCTATGACTTACCCGGAGGCTGTCCGGGAGGCTTTGAAGAAGTTGGGCAATTCGAACGCATTAGCTAAGTGGAACGATCAATGTCTGGAGATGAGTCTGCCTCAGATGCAAGCTGTCGCCAAGTCACTCGGGGTAAACATCACCTTTGACTGGGATCATGCCCGCACGGTAGAAGGATATTACCGTGTGCGCGGTGGTGTTGAGTATTGTATTGCTCGCGGCCGTGCCTATGGTCTTTATGCTGACTTGATCTGGATGGAGACGGCCAAGCCGGGTGTGCCTCTCGCGCGCAAATTTGCAGAAGGCATTAAGGCCAAGCTTCCGCACCAGATGCTTGCCTACAATCTATCGCCATCGTTTAACTGGGACGCTGCTGGCATGTCAGATACTGAGATTGAGACGTTCGTAACGGACCTGGCTCGCTTGGGTTTCTGTTGGATGTTCATTACACTCGCTGGTTTCCACTGTGATTCGTTGGGCATCACCCGATTCGCACGTGATTATGCTAAACGTGGCATGCTCGCTTACGTCGAGGGTGTTCAGCGGGCCGAGCGCAACGAAGGTGTAGAGACGTTGAAACATCAGGGTTGGTCGGGCACCGAGCTTGTGGACGCTATGCAGAACACCATCACTGGCGGACTGTCGTCAACGAACACGATGGGCCACGGTGTCACTGAATCGCAATTTTAAAGAACTTTAGCTTGAAGGGAGCTGCTTACTGATATAGTATTGCCCCACAACAGCTCATTTTATTTCTTCACGCGTTTAGTATTTTCCAAAGAAGATCAATTTTATCTGAAAAAGAGGCTTGCACTTAATGCGTGTGCAAAAATCGCAACAAGAACACAATATATTGCTTCTATTACCTGTACTTCCATTTGGCGTCTTGCCTATTTCCTGGATTATGTGCTTGTAGCATTGGCTTCACTGCTTACAGTACACCACACTCAACGATCTCAATGTTCGTTAACGGTTTGTGCTGCACACAGTAGACGCCTTCAATACTCTTTAACACATCTTTGCCTTCTACGACCTTCCCGAACGCAACGTTGCGGCCATTTAGGTGCGGTAGCTGTTTGAGCGAAATGAAAAATTGCGACGCGTTCTTGTTGATCCAGGCGTTGGCCATGCCCAGTACACCTTCCTATGAGAATTGTAGCGCATAATTCTCATCGTCAAAGTATCGCTGGTTTTCCTTGAGAGCTGCGTGACCTCCGGTACCATTGCCATTGAGCACATCACCCGCCACGAGGTACACACCCTTAGTCACGTTATGGAATTTGGAGTTCTTGTACGAGCCAGAGCCCATACTCTTGGACTTGAATCCTTCCGTGCACATCTTAATAAAATTGGTAGCGGTTTGCGGCACGATGTCCTTGGCCAGCTCCACCACGATGCGTTCGGCCTTGGCACCACCGATGCTCACGTCCAAGAAGGCGCGTGGTCGAGGCTGCGAAGGAGTGGGCGCCACGGCATCGTACGCCAAGATTTCGGCCTCTGGGGCATTCATTTTTTTCAAAGAGCGGTGAAACCATCCCCAGCCACGAGCGCCGCCGCGAGACATAGCGTCACTAGCTCCACGCACCACATTTGATCGACCAAACACAGACATTTTTTTATCGCTTATCAGCCAAAAGAACAGGATCGTACTTATACTAAACTATTCGATTTAGTGACACACCGTTCTTAGTGCCTATTGGAGAAGCATTTCATGATCGCGTTGGAAAGATAAAGAAATCCTGCCGATGGCTCGAGGCAATAAGTTGCTGCTCATCGTGACGGTTGTTACGGCAATTCTAGTCCTGGTTCAGTTTGTGCTGATAAGTGAAGAAGCGACGACGTATTTTGTGGAGGAAGAACCGCTGGAGTTGGAAAGGAAGGTGACAGCAACAGTGAATAAAATACCAGTATTTGAGCACATGAATGGTCTGCCGGTTGTCTTGATGCACGGTATGGGTGATGCTGCACACAACGGAGGAATGATACGCATCCAAAAGGTACTTTTAAATGACTTGCTTAATGTTAGTGCTACTCAACTGAAGGATAATGCGTTGACAGGCAATTGCTGAGCATCTCGGAGTGTATGTAGCTAGTATTCAGCTGGGTAATTCTATTAAAGATGATGTTGAGAACAGCTTTTTTATCACGATGGACAATCAAACTGATATGTTCGCCAAGATCGTGCAAGAGGTGTGCTTCTGTTAATTTTTTTTAAGCCTGAATGTCCATTTCAGTCACCAATTTTTGTGTGGATGTTATTTGTACAAAAAAGGATCCTCAGTTGGCGCATGGATTCAATGCAGCAGGATTTTCTCAGGTGATTGCTGAAAACAATGCGGTTTGCTGTTAATGGGCTACTCATCGTAATTTTTACGCTATTCAGGGAAACTTGTTGATTCGCGCTTACATTGAGCGTTACAACAATCCACCAGTTTACAATTTCATTTCTTTTCACGGACCTCTTGCCGGTGTTGGCGGACTTCCAAGGTGCTCGCCACTCAACTTCATATGCAAAGAAATCGACAAGGTAAGCATTTTGGGGTGTTTGTCGCTAGGAAAAGTTAGTGGCCTGACATGCTTGGTGTAACATTGTAGCTAATTGGCGAAGCGGTCTATACCAAAAGTGTTCAAGGTACACAGGGTTGCTCAACTTCTAGCTTTTCCACACTAACATTTGTATTTATGCCAGAGCATCTCGCACAGGCGAACTACTTTCGTGACTCACTTCAGATCGATGCTTACCTCAAGCATAGTAAGTTTGTAGTGGCTGAGGTTGATAAATTGGAAGTTGTTAATTTTTGTGAGTTTCAACTTGCACAGCTAGATTCCTCCCTGACATTAATAACGAAAAGTCGTTAACCAACCAGACATACAAGGAGAACTTTTCAAAACTGCATAATCTCGTGCTTGTTCGTGCGAACCACGATACGCAGGTATTTCCAAAAGAGTCGGAGTGGTTTGGCATGTATCAAGATGGTGATCCGAATAAAAACGTACTAGGATTTAATGAGACGAGGTGGTATCAGGAAGACTCGTTTGGGTTAAAGACTCTTGACGAAGCTGGCAAGGTACACTTTTTGTCTACCGATGGAGATCACTTGCGATTTACACTGGAGTTTCTACTCGGAGTGATCGACAAGTATTTTCGCTTACAGCTTATGCAACGGTAGAATAAATCAATACCTCGTCTATTATGAATGAATCATGTTATCTGTTTGCTAAAAGTGGAAGAACTTGCTCAATTCCAGTCTTTTAGGTGTTAAAACGCCGGTTGAAGAATTAACTGCTGCTGAATCTTATCAGCAAATCACCTTTCAGATACCTCAACATTTTCACCAAACAGACGAAGCAGACAGAAATTTCAACGCCGCTTCGAAGAGCACCACACTAAAACCGAAGAATATTATAGACGTACCGCGTCGAAAGTCGAGACTTACTTCGTTATTACACCCTTCACACACGACAACCAGTTCGTGTGTCTACTACCCTGTATAATTTCTTTTAATCTACCCGGAAGCCACAGAAATGGCATCGCGAGAACTGGTTGGGCGTCCACTAGTGCCATTTTTCGACACTGACGACACTGTGAACGACTCACTGCGATTAGCAGAAGGTGACTGTGAGCGGGAGGAAATAGATGTTGACGCGCGCGTGTGGGATAAACAGCTTGGCTATTTCGTGTATCCATCAGAGCAGCAGACAGTAACGTCCACATTTGTGAATATTGCTGCAGCAACCCGGGAACCTAAGACGGACAGCGGTTGTAAACAATTACTTACACCGTCCATGATGCTGTCAAGTAGCGCACCAAATTCTTTGGTTTCTTTACGACCCAATTCAGGTATATAGTTGTTATGCTTACCCTTCAATTAGGAGACACTATTGGAAACTGAAGAGTTTGGTTTGAATGTATGCTTTCGTTGCGATAGGCACCGCAAACGGTGCCACAGTGCGCAGCAACTCAGCAAAACGGGGATCAAAACAGAAGACTCGATCTAATACATCTGGACAGCAACAAAAAGATAAAGACGAAGTCGTGGATACTCCCTTAGGAAGCACAACATCGAAAAGGGGAAAAAGTAAGGGAGGCAACTTGAATAGCAACAGTGCACAACTTTGTAACAACCAGCAGCCGCGCAATGGAAAGCAAAATGATCAGCTTTCGGCTTCAGGAAAGTGGGCTTGGTCTGCTTTCCAGTCGTCTCCCGACCCGACTGAGCTCCCGATGCCGCCATTCCTTGTCAAATCCTCTGACAGTTTAAACAATGGCGACAAATCGTTCTCTGTGACGACGTCATCAGCATCATCGATCCCGGTACCTGCTCAGCTCGTAACTGCGCCCACTGTGCCACCACTTTCCCATGAATCGTCTTCTGAGCAATCACCACAGTTTCCACCGACACAGCTTCGACCAACATCAATGCCTTCACCGGCTCTGGGAACGGAAAATCCGTCTTTAATGTCCGTCGAGTTGTCGATGACTCAGGACCTTAGAAGATTGTTGAATATCGGCGGAGGTTAGGCGAGAGTTGTAGCCGACACTACCCAAGTAATTTGTGACAATCGGTGAAGTAGGTGACTGGCGTCGCCCTTTGTGGAGGAAGTTGGTAGTGAGTCAGTCAGCTATTGTATTTCTTGATTGGTAAGACAATTGGTGGGAGTAGAGGGTACAGCTAATAAAACTTCTTTCAGAATGCTGTAAAAGAACACGGTACTTGTTCATCGAACGTATCATACTCAACAGCTCCCTTCACAACATAAACAAATCAAATCGGTGGTAATTTATTTCTAAATCACTCTACTCATGTGGGTACCAATTTAAAAAGTTGAAGATAAAAAACGAGCGTTGAAGGTGTGACGTTTCAGCTTTAAAACTCCTTTCAGTTGGACGTTGTTGGATTACAGCGCATCGCTCTTCTTTTGTCAACCTGAAGCAAGTGGTTTCATCTCTACTGGATTTCGTTCATGGAAATTGCTCCAGCAGCCTCTCGGTTCTGCGGCAGAGCGAGCACCGGTGCTGACGGCTCTAACGCCAAGCGAAAACTTGATACCTCGGACCCAATCTTCTCGCTCTCGGTATCGCCGTCTTCACCCTCAGGCTCCCCATCTACTACGTCAAGCAAGACCATACCTATTCGTCCGAATGCCGATAAACCGCCGCCTCTGGATATGCACCAAAAAGTGCGACGTCGTGCTGCCAGTGGCCCCCCATTATTGTCACGCTGTTACTCCGACGGCAAAATGTAATTATTGCTGCGCTTTCGTAGTATGCAAGTGACTCGTGCCACTTACCTGTAAACAGATACGAAACTAACTGAGCACACGTTGCTTTTATTGATGATGCTTGCTCAACAACATTAGTTCCAAGGCATTTGGACAGTTGCTAACTGCAGAAGAAACGACGGACGGCCAGTGCGTGCCGAATGTCTCTGCGCTTAAAGTCCGTCCAACGTCGTCATCGCCCCATGTGCTGCCACTGCGTAAAGCCGTGCCTCATGCTGCCATCCGTCCGTCTACATGTATGCATCGCAATCCGTTCTTGAATGAAGAAATGTGGCCACTATGCGTCTCGAAAGGTACAGAGAATAGCTAATGTTCTAATTTATTAAGGTGAAGGCCGAAAAGGTCCGCCAGAATGCACCCGCTAACGTAAATGTGCTGTTTGTACCAATTGAATAGATTCGACAATGATACAACCTGCGTTTGTCACTAGTGGCTGCGACTACAATACGACATCTTCACGATTAGAGGACAGCTGTGCAATGTTTACTCCACCGACGCCAAATAAGCGAGTTTGCAGTCAACAAGGTCTTCTTAAGCAGAGCAAAGCAGTCGCGGCTGTCTCTCTGAATAACTGGGCACCTTCTCTTACCCAAGTGAGAAAGCGCTCTTTGTTGATGTCTGATACTGCCGACGTCACAGATGAGATCCCATTCGACAAACGGTCATCGCTATCCATTGAGATTGATTTGGAACGACGTAGCAATGCCATTGCCGACGCACTGTCCTCGCGCTCGTCTACTTCATCGACCCCGATAAATGCTATGCTACCTCAAAAAAGTGTGAGCGCACCGAAAAGAACATACATTCCTCCACGATGTCGCGTACGTAACCCTGGTAACTTGTCCTTGGATTTGTCGCAAATGGAGCAGGCTACTTTTGATCCGCGTCTGACTGCATCCAAGTCATCGAGACGACGTAATGACCAAGCTGATTTGTGCTCAAAAGTAACAGACTTTCTCTACATTGGCGGGGTAGTTGCTGCCAAGAACAAGTCGCTGCTGATTGAGAACGGCATTACCCATGTCGTCAATTGCGCGGCAAGCGTGGCGCCCGCTACGTTCACGAGTGACTTCTGCTACTTCAATATGAGGCTTCGCGACCACGCATCACAGGATATTGCAAGACACTTTTACAGCATGTTTGACTTTATCGAGCGTGCTCGCAAGTGCGGTGGGCGAATCTTTTTGCACTGTTTAAAGGGTATTTCTCGCTCGCCCACTATGGCAATCGCGTACTTAATGTGGTACAAGAACATTGGTATGTATGAGGCGCTGGATCTTATCCGACAAGCGCGTCCGATCGTAGACCCTAATGCTGGTTTTATCTTTCAGCTCAGCGAGTGGGAACAGCAACACCCGAATGGCAAACTGAAATTCCAGCATACCGTCGTCTTTCGACTAGAGGTGGCATACAGTAACCATGACGAGAATGGCAAATGTAACAGTACTGCGTCTTCGAAGTCTCCCCTCTTTGTGCCAGTTCCACGTGTAAGCGAAAGCTTCTTTCGCGACCCAACGAAGGATATCAGCGAACAGTGCTTGATCGTGGCGTGCGCCGACTATATGTTCGTTTGGTGTGGCACTGGCATCAAAGAGGAGCATGTAGAGGTTGCTGAGAGCGGTGCGACAATTCTACAACGATACGAGGCATTTCCGGTTCAGAGTGACACAGTTCGACAAGGGCAGGAACCGATGGCTTTCTGGGAACTCATTGGCGACGAGAACTAATCTTTTTTTATCGTACACGTTAGCGTCCAAATGCCTACTTGAGTTGCTAAGTCTACATACGTGTAGTAACACTAAGCGAAAGTCTTGATCACTTAAATTGTACTTCAAGAAGCCGTGGTTCCATGATGAGACAACCAAAAGGGACAAACGGGTTTTATACCACCACGCGACAACGGAAAATACATGTACCGTATCCGCTCTCACTTCCGGCGAGTGGAGCGTCGTACAGTCCTGATTTTGCTAAATAGCCCACTCAACCCGGCGTCGGTTGAGGTAGGATCTTGACTACCAAGAAGGAGTAGATCGTAAACGTGAAGGTAGAGATGTTGGAGATGCCAGACCCCGGGGGAATACCCGGGGGAAAGCGGAAGAGGCCCAATTCTCAAGTAGGAAGATGGGGGATAAAACGGAAGGGCAGTCAACAGCCCAGATAGATGAAATTGTACTGGAATCACAACAGAGTCAACCAGAGGACGAAGAACAAACTCAGCTGGTGGACTCTGGAACGGAAGCAACTATTATTGCTCAACAGGGCGAAGGCAATAACGGCATGGAAGGATCGAATGGGGGACGAGGTGGAAAAGAGAGTGGAGTGCAGCCAAAAGACGGAAGCATTGGAGATACAGTGATGGAAGAGAAGAGCGTCCTTGACGATGTGAATAGTCGAGTTATAACGCCGGAGTCACTATCGGAAGTCTTGGTACAAGCGTTGTCCGACGCAGCACAAAAGAGACCGCGACTACAAACATGGCATGATCTCATGCAACAGCTATTTGAGATGGTTTTCAGTCAAATGGTGAAGGAGAAGGAGGAGAAGCGCTATCAGGAGACGAAACTGCCGCAAATAACCATGAAGGAACAGGAGAGATTAATCGATTTATTTGAGTTACTGGTGGTCCAACAGCAGCACGACTGGACAATCTGGAAACTTAAAGTTCAGGAAGCATGCAGGATCTTTGTTCGAACCAAGCAATCGTTGGAAAATGTCATGGCTAAACTGATTGGGAAGAACAAGATGGAGGCGGCTTCCAAGACCGAAAATGTCCTCACTGGTTGGATACACAAAGTGACTGGGGAGAAGGCGGGTGTTGCACAACGATCAACGTTGAAGGAAGACTTTCTATTTAATAAGGCACAATATCAGCAAGATGAGATTAATGAACTCTACAAGGTCTGTAAGAAGGAAGAAGCCCAGGGATTAGACGGAAAAGTGCGAACAGGCACGGATCAGGAATGGCGCATCGTAAAAGGACTTGCGGAAGGGTCCATAGTGGCACGGTACTTGCCACCATTTCTCTGGAACATAATGACAAATGCGCAAAGGTTAAGATTAATTCTGACTATTCGAACACAAGTGGAAGGATGCTTAGGTATGGACATGCGCGGAGAAATTATAACACAAGGTAAATTGTGGGAGATGCTAGCGAAGGTAAAAGGAATAAGTTACGACTGCTCAAACCATAGACTTAACTTCCATTTTTATACGCGTGAAGCGGCACGGAAATACGAGAAAGTGGAAGTGCCCTATCATAAGCATACGCATCGTCTAGTCAATGAACATGCACCGGAACAAGAAGTGAAGGATGAATCAGTATGGAAACGGCAAGGGTATCACTCCAGAGGCATGATAGGTACACAACAAGTATATACAGTTCTTCTTCGGAATGTGTCTAGGAACATAGACATTCTTAAACTAAATGCATTTCTGGAGGAACGTGTGAAAACACCGTTCCGGTTGCAGGAAATGGATAACGGCGGACCGATGGCGGTATCATCGTTAGATTGGGAACTCAGGATCACAGCAGGGGGCGGCCCCAAGGTACTGGAAGGAATTCGTAGAATTTTCTGGTGTGGGATAATGTTATTAATCGAGCACCCCTACAACTCGAGGAAGACGACATTGTCTAAGATGCGGGGAGGTCGGACATCAGATGCGTGGATGTCCGACCTCGGAGACAACCTTGCGGGAACAAAACTGCATAGTGGTGTCGGTGGAGGAGGAAAATCAGATCACGGCACCCCCACCGACCTTTTCCAGCATGGAGGATTTGTTCATGGAAGTCACCAAGGTATATCAAGAACAACAACTACAAAAAGAACAGGTCACAACTACGAGTAAGAGTAAGAAGAGTTCAGTGGAAGCAAATATCTTACACGAGACGGCAGCAGGACAGAAGGAACCAGAGGCGGCTGAAGGGGAGCAGGCAGAAGTGACAGATAATCAGCAGGAGCCGAATCAGGACGGGGAGGAAACACCTCGAAACGAAAAACGGGAAGAGTGGACGGAAGTCCAACACAGGAAGAAAAATTGGACAAAAAAAGTGGAGTAGCAATAGGAATGCATGTAAAAAACTCAGGTATAGAAAAAGAGATAGAAAAAGAACGTGCGGAGGAAGAAAAATTAGGAGGGGTGAAAACAAAAGGAACCAAGGAGAGGAGAGACAATTCACATGCCTCAAATGACGAGGTCAACGGACAGCCTGAGCAGGAACGGGACCCAGATCAAGGAATAGGTGACACTACAACAATCACGAAAGAGGTCGGGCCCAAGGACGGTCTGAGAGGGAAGGAGAAAAAGGGAACGGCAAAGGACAAACAGATCGAGAACTCTGAACTGCAAATTCAAGAAGCAGAGGGAAAAAACGCATTAAGAGGCTGGTGGCACAGACAAATGCGAAATGGGGCCCTCTAGCATGGTTTACGATGCAGACTGAAGAAATAGAAGAAACGCTACAATGGAACCTTCCGGACGCGATGATAATGATGGGGTTGCAGTTAGTGCAGACGCCAGCGACAGGAAACTGTCAGGCATACAGTGTGGTTCAGGCACTGCTGAACTCTAACTTGAGTGAAGACATCGAGGCATTAGAGCAAGGTGCAACCAGTATAAAGCAAGGATGTGTGGCAAGAGCACTAATGGATTTCGGGATAAAGTTTCCTCCAGGGGTACGAAGACAGAGGCTACGGACGGTTGAGCAGTATAGGTACGTTCCTTCAACGTGACATCTTTGTGATAAGTAGGGATACGGAATCAGGAGCCCTCGGGGCAATCCATTACGCACCGGAAACGAGGATTGTCAAGAAGAGGAAGTACGCCACATGTGGAGAGTTTCCGATCACTATTAGCAGTTATATCCAACTGGTTACTAACTTGAAGAAACTAGCGGGGAATGACTCTTCCAGGTTGGCGATAGTACTCCATTTCCAACAGACACACTACCAAGCATATGTGCACGGGTGGCGCAAAGAAGGAGCAGAAAACTCCTTAACCGAAAACCAGGACGTGGCGATGGAGACACCAAGCACGAAGGAAGTGGCACACTATGAAGGAGATGGCAGAGGAG
>MIQA02004937.1:0-23783 GCA_001887855.2 Sclerospora graminicola | reverse complement strand
CACTCAGGTGGGCTCGGTGATGAAATTGGTGATCTTGATCAGGTCGGGGGGGGGATGACCTTCTCGAGACGGGGGTGTCCTCGGGTGGGAATCTTCACTGGAGAACGAGTCAGAGTCGATACTTAGTTGAAGTATCTAAGGAACTGATCGGGAAACTTCGTCCGATCAGGCCAGCCAATAAGAACGAGAGACAACGAGAAACCAAGAAAAATCACGATCAACCACGATCTTCCACAGTAAACCACAAACGTAATCTCCACAGAACGTTTCCAATAATAAACGTGTTCCAAACACGTGCGCGTGGGAGGGGGGGGGTGAGGTTTGAAAACCCTAAACAAAACCCGTCGGTGGCCTTCCGGTAAGCCAAAAGGCGTCTAAGCGCGTCTTAACCGGGAATTAAGTTGAACTACAGGGTCCTAGTTGACCCTGTGCTCCCAATGACCGCAACACGTGGCGGAGCGACTCTTTGCTTTGGGGGTAAATTCAATCCTGTAATTATATATGCAATGTCCTATACCTAGTGTACCATACACCAACTCATGTGCCTACCTCATATTTGATCCTGTTCGTTTCGTCGCACGATTGCGCTAGTACCACCTTGCCCATCTTTGTCGCACCTTCAAACTGATCCGTACCACTTCTGGACTGATTAAGGTCAAACTCTATGGCGATCTTCAACCATCCTGATCTCTCGATAAGCAGCCTGGAACCAGCCCAAGATCTGCCTCCCAGACACTGTCCGCCCCATATCAAACCCGGCTTAACTGAAAACTCCGTCTCTCTTCACACATGGAAACCGGTTTGGGGCCGATCGGTCCAGATCATGATCAGCACAGCGATTGGCATAGTGATTGGGGCGGTGATCAGGGCGGTGATCAGGGCGATCAGCCCCAGATCACCTCAAAACATCTTAGGGCTATCACCACATCGACATTGCCAGTTCACTCGACCATATTCTTGACCTTCATTGCATGTTGGGCTGCAAAGATCGCACCGACTCAGCACTTCTCGTGAAATTGGACCTGATCAGACCTTCTTGTGTTAATTCTGGATGGATCCATCAGCTCTCACCGCTTGCCTCAGCTTAGTAATGCTCGTACGGCTCGCCACTCCATATTCCCAGTTCTGTCCTGTACCCGATCTTCGTATTCTAGGGCGGAGTCAGGTAACTCGGCCGATCGGGCCGGGATTTCCATATCACATCCAACTTCAACATCTGTACCGTTCATTACTCATTCCGATAAATGGATTCTGCTGTTCCTGATATATCACTTCGCCGTTGATGTCTTGATGTCGTATCTCCAGTTTGTCTCGGTTGATCTAGTCGTACACGTCCACGTGAACTCGACTTAACATCCAATATCCCCATCGGACCGTGACATTCGCCATTCCATTAGTATCCGGGACCAGGCGCAATAACGGTATTTGGCTTATCCCTTAACACTACAAAAGCCCGTTGTCAACCGCCTTTCATCGTATGAAAAATCAGCCTGTCCCACCCATCAACTGTTCTATCTTGATGGGTGTTCCCATCGTCACCAATCAACGGGCATGTGTGCTCCACCTTATTCTCAACTTTTTGTCAGATCGCTTCACCACAACGATTGCCGTGTAAGCGGCAGACGGATGGTGAGGGGCATTTTGAGCTTATCTTTATTATCCTAGTCGGATATCAAAGGTTACCACACTGTTGTTTACTTTTTTAATTCTTCTCTCCAACATAAAAGACTGCTTCATTCACGAAAAGTGCTACATTATAAAAACTAACTTCCATAATGCTTCTCCTACTTCTTCTTTGGTGTCTAGAAATATCGTTAATATTTTTTCCATTAAATCTGCTTACGTTTGGTCATATTTGTTCATGAAAATATCTCCATATTTATTGCTCATAGAATATAATGATATTTGGTTGGTGGTGCTTGACATTCTTGCTCGACATACTCGATACTAAGCAGATAGAGAAACTATTTACTTATCATTACCATCAATTAATTGCCCACCTCTTTATCTTTTGCTTGAATGCTAAACGATGCATTAATCAGGCCTTGCGACGCTACATAGATGGGGAGTGTAAAAAACATTAATATCTCTACGACTCTTTTCGGTATATTGCATGTCAACACTAGAGATACCGAGACAAAATATTGTCTTTGGATACCGATATTGTCGGTACTACTGTAATACCGAGACTATTATGGACGGTAAATACTTTCAGTACCGACTAAATAGATTGGGAATACTATCGATATTCAATACCATTATTTCAGACTTCGGTAGTGATAGTACTCAGGGCGGTATCGGTACGGTACTCTATTGAAGCTCCCGGTATCGGTATCGGTAGTGTTTAATACCGGTGGTACTACGGGTGGTACTACCGGTACTAACCACTACCGGTACCAATACCGCACACCCCTGGTACATAGGAGATTGAGACAAACGCCAGGATCTCGATTTACTGCAAAAGTTTGATAAATTTGGCACCCCTTTCCCAATCAGTTTTGCAGGGTGCCAAATCCTTCAGACTTCTGGCCACAAATCTACTCAATTTATAAATTGCGGTTATATTGTTTCAAAGTTTCACAAAATTAGTGATGCCAAATGAAGATCGATTCATCATTTGCCAGCAAAGAAGAGCGTGATTTCCAAGATGAAAGCACATTACCATGTCTATTTAAACGGTGAGTTGTCTTCCGGCCTCAAGTCCAAGATGGCGTTGAAGTCACGCTCGTAGTGGCCTTTCGTACAGCAAGCTACGCGGCAGGACGGCTCATATTCAAAGAAAATAATGAGTACGACAGCTTTTTTGAACATTTGATTAGACGCTACGCTGAGTCGAATTCCTTGTTGTAGAAGATGGTGGCACGTGATAAGCGGTTTGGGCACATATTTGACGCTAGCTTACGCTCAGACGCTCAATCTGTATCTCCTACTGTCTCCGATCGCATGATTAAAGATCTCTTGCTGTTTTAAACGGGCTGGACGGCTGTCTGTTTGTTGATCAAATGTGTAGAGTGAAAGGCTTGAGCTGACACGAATGACATATTTAAAAGCACAAAGATACTCGGTGCTTATGAAGTAGTGCGTCGAGTAAGGAATCGAGAGTAAAAAAAAACGATGTATTCATGTGTCTAAAGGTGTTTTTTTTCTCACAAAAAGTCATGTCGTGTTTCTCGCATGAGAGTTAGCAGGTCTAAAGGTACATGTGATTGTTTCCCCTGGAATTTAAAAGAGGAGTCCACGTGACATCAAACGGCCGAGGCACTTCACGAAGTGCCAACCCCTCTTCAGTCATCTTGCCTTCTGCTTCTAGCCACTCTTCAAAGTATTCCTCGAGGGTTTCGGACACCACAAGGAGATGCGTTTTCTTCTTTGAGTTCTTCGCTGTCTTTTCGTCCGGATTCCGCCCAAGACTTCCGTCCTGGATTTGGAAATCGGCTCCACCACACGTTCTCCATGGTCATACTTTACTTGTGGCCACTGCCATGGATAAAATGTCTATGCAATTACCGGGTACCGGTATTTGATATCGGCCAAATCCAATTTCGGTGTATACCAATACCGGCCATATTAATTTCGGTAGTAAACCGTACCAACGTGGTACCGCAAAAATTTGGCATCCTGAAAAGTTTGGCACCCCCAATTTTCTCCGTTATAAGAATCAGCCAATCACACACCAGTATCCCAATTCTTCAACCTTGATTTGAGAACAACTTTGTATTTTCGCACCATGTTTTCAATATCATATATACATATATTGCTGACTCCTTGCGTGAGTCAAGTGATTGTCAAGCGGCTCTCCACCGGTGCCCGAGTGAGTCGTTGACCGCTCCTCGTTTAAGGGTAAAATTCGCTCGATGTCTTTCAAGACCGCTTCCTTGTAGGCACGACAACTACCACTCTACTAGTGGGAGACCTTAAATCATCGGTAGCGATGAAGCAGTCCACGATGGCGTAACGTGTGCACGATGTCGTCTTCGAAGACTTTGCTGGATGACAAGCGCACTCTGATGTCGGCGTTTTTTAATCTCTTGCAACGCATTTAAATGCTCCATAGAACTTGTAGTTGACTAAAATACACTTTGCGCTGCCGTCTCCTACGCCACGAGCTTTGTATTTTGGTTGTTGAGACCGCAACAGCATACTCAAATCATTTTTCCAATTGGTCAAACGCCTGTTGTCGTAAAAACACACGGGTTTTCCCAAGCTCAGCATGATCGATTTTCAAAACTGCTAATAGATCCGCGGCGGTACATTCTGCCACAAGCTTGGCATCGCTACTCGACTGTAAAGTCACCAGAAGCTTATATCGCTTTACAAAATCCGCATGCCCCATGCGGACAGGAAAAGACTGCCGCATAATTTCCACAGCTTTCAGTACACCACCATAACGAAGTTGATTGGACACCTTTCCCTTGTCAAATCGTCTTTGGTACTTTCATCATTAGGCTTGATGCAGCGAATGTAGTGAGTCCGCGTCTGCTGAACAAACTCAAGCAAACTTCCAAGTTGCTGCTTGAACTGAGAACCAATGCCAACCGTGGTGAGGGTTGACGATCGTCGTCGTAGTTTGAGCGGGCCCAGATGACTTTGCACGGATTCACTAGATTTGAAAAAGTTAAAGAGCTCGCACAAACGTGCGTCACTGGTGTTTACCAGCACGCTTAACAGCTCGGCACTAGGCTGATCCTTGTTCTTGTCACAAAAACCTACTGCTTGGTATCGAACATTGCCTGCATAGTGATGAATCTGAAATGTCAGCTCAGCTTGCTCCGATCGAGAAGCGCTAAAGTACCAGTGATCTTGCAGTCGCTGATATAGCTTTCGAGCGAAGCCTGCATAACCCCCCTTTGGAATAACACATTTTTCAACCAAAAGAGAAAATATATCTGTCGGCCGTCGCTCGACCATTTCTAGACACACAAGATTGTCTTCATATTCTACTGCGTTCCACTTAATTCCTTCATCGCGATGAGCTTGCTGTTCCGTCAGAAGGATATCCTGGATAAACTGAAATTTCTCGTTTGCACAATTAATGCAAAACTGCTCAAACTGATTCACCTCAAATTCTTCAAACCCGAATATATCTGTGGCGGAGCCGATTTCCAAATCCATGACGGAAGTCTTGGGTGGAATCCGGATACCCACTGGCCCGGACGACCAACTATCGGAGGGGGTACTCCGTTGATCCTGATCAGCATCAGAATCAGATGAATCACCATTATGGTGACTGATCTGATCTTCCCGGTCATCTGGCCGGTCGTCATGTGCGTTAGGATCTATGTTCAACTTCATCTCACCTTGTGTACCCGTTGATCGGGGGTGGTTACACTCACTCAGGTGGACTCAGTGACGAAAACGATGATCTTGATCAGGTCGGAGGGGATGACCTTCTCGAGACGGGGGTGTCCTCGGGTGGAAATCTTCACCGGAGAACGGGTTGGGGTCGATACTTAATCAGTATCTAGGCACTGATCGGGAAAGTTCGTCCGATCAGGCCAGCCAATGAGAGAGAGATAACAAGAAACCAAGAAAACGCGATCAAACCACGATCTTCCACAGTAATCCACAAACGTTATCTCCACAAAACCTTTTCCAATATTAATAACGTGTTCCAAACACGTGCGCGTGGGTGGTGAGGTTCGATCACCTAAACAAACCCGTCGGGGGTCTTCCGGTAAGCCAAAATGCGTCTAAGCGCGTCTTAACCGGGAATTAAGTTGAGCAAGAGGGGACTAGTTAACCCTGTGCTCCCAATGACCGCGACACGTGGCGGAGCGACTCTTTGCTTAGGGGGAAAATCAAAACCTCGTGAGGGTGTTTAACCCAAGTAAATCCCGTCGTGGGACTTCCGTCGAGCCAAAGTGCGACTATGCGCGTCTCGTCCGGGAATAAATGAACGGGGGGAGCCTTGTTAGCCCCCCGTTCCCAAAAGTAGCGCCAAGTGGCGCAACGACTTCTTTACTTGGAGGGAAAACAGAACCTGATATTAATATTATAAACCTAAAAAATCCAGTACCAAATGTAACCTACACCAACCTATGTGGCTTACCTAATACTTCTACCTTGAACTTCTTGCCACCTGATTTATTCCAACATCTTCGTAGAACGTTCTTCGTTGATCTCCAACCTGATTCGTACCCTTTTCTGACTGATCTTCAACTGATCCCGATCCGGTCCTCGACTGATCATGGTCAAACTCTATGCCGATCTTCAACCATCCCGATCTCTCGACAAACAGCTTGGAAAACACTTGAGATCTGCCCCTCGGACACTGTTCACTTCATATCCAACCCGGCTTGACTGAAAACTTCATCTACCTTTACATCTGGCCGCCGGTTTGGGGCCGATCAGCCCCGATCATGATCGGCACAGCGATCGGCCGAGTGATCGGGTAGTGATCGGGTAGTGATCAGGGCGATCAGCCCCAGATCACTTCGAAAGCCCTCTGGGCTACCATCACAACGACTTTGCTTGCTCACCCGACCATATTCTCGACCTTCATCCCCTGTCGGGGTACCAAGGTCGCACTGATTCAGCAGATCGGGCCTGATCGGGCCCTCTTACATCATTCCTGGACAGACCCATCGGCCATCATCACTTGCCTTGACTTGGTGTTGTTCGCACGGCTCGCCATTCCACATACCCCGTTCCATTCTATATCTGATCTTCGTATTTTGGGGTAGAATTAGTTGGCTCGGCCGATCGGGTCGGAACTTCGTATCACATCCAACTTCACTATCTGTACTGTTCATAGCTCGACCCGATCGCTGTTTCTGGTGTGTCACGTCGCCATTATTGCTGTATCTCCAGCTTGTTTTCTTGCGATCTCGTCATACAACCACGTGAACTCCACTTAATAACCGTTATCCCGATCGTGATCGTGATCTTCGCCGTTAAATTAGTATCCGGGACCGGGCGTAGTAACGGTACTTGGCTTATCTCTTTACATTACGAAAGCCCGTTGTCTACCACCTTTTCGTCGTGTATGCGATCAGCCTGTCCCACCCATCAACTGTCTCCTCTTGATGGGTGGTTCCATCGTCACCAATCAACGGTCATGTGTGGTCCACCTTATTCTCAACATTTTTTTAGATCGCTTTACCACCTATCCAAGACCGCAATGCACGGAATTTCCATCGATGCGTGTTTGCATGAACCCCAGTAGGGGACTTTACTTGGGGCGAAGCTGAGTTCACTTTCGAGGCCAGAAACTGAAACAAAAAGGCATACAAGGAGCGCGCCATTGCGTCTCGAATATCTCCACATTGCGCCAAGCTTAAATTTGCGAAAGGTTTCACCGCCTACACTGATTTTTCGCGTGGTTAAAACTGAGATTAGCTTTTCCTGATACACAGCAAAGAATTTTAATACAATCGCAAGGTGCTCCTGCACCGTTAGGGACGATGATGAGCTAGATGCAAGGCGACACGTTGACGGCGCCGTTCCATTGTCTTCATCTCCTTTGGCCTCTCTCGATGAAACAGATAACAAGTTTCCAAGACGTAGCAGCGCACTTAGAATTTTCCAGATTGCTTATTGTTCAACATCCGTAAAGCCGAGCACTTTCATTGATTGCAGCACTAACTGAAACTACTTATCATCACGCACGCCATCGTTGCGTTCAAGGCATTGGCCTTTATTCGTGTACTGAAAATGGGCTACCGTTGAGTAAATGCTTCACTCAAGAGCCATTGCCTTTTCCAAAATAGCTTTGCGCTTCGCGTCCACTTTCATGACCGCCTCTGCGGATTGCAAAATGTTTTCACGATATACCGGTACTTTGGCCTGAGTCACGAGCTGATTTTGTGAAACTTTGAAACAATAATTCCGTAATCTGTAAATTGTGTTGATTTGTGGCCAGCCAATGAAAACCGACCGCTAGAGTCTGAAAGATTTGGCACCCTGCAAAACTGATTTGGAAAGGGGCTCAGACTTTTGCGGTAATTTTAGGGTACCGGTATAACTATAGTATCAGTACATGTATCAACAAATTTTGGTACGTACTTGTCCCAAGCGTCCGTTTGTCCTAAGCGTCCGCGTAAATTGTCCAATCATATCACACTGTTACAAATATAGTTTGAACAAAACGAAGGTTACTATTTCTAAAAATTACTCTAAATCCAGGGCATTATGGCGTCTATCCACCAACGTATTATGAACGGTATATTGTTGCGAACTAGGTTTGAAAGAAGTGAAAATTATGACTGTAAGCATCCAAGCACTGTTGCAACAACGCAGCATCCATGTGCGTCCCCACCGTCGTACACTCTTGACACACGGCATCAAACACAAACTGATTATACTCTGGCTTCATAAACTGAAGGGCCCGTCGAATCACGTGATTCCATTCGAGTCAATGCATAGCCGGACGGCATCGTCCTTGAGCGCTTCTACGATAATATCCGGTAACATGGTCGTCCGACGTCGCTCTGACCCCTCCCTCGACTCCTCACACCTGTCCACAAACGCATACTTTTCGTCCTCGTCCCCATTCTCTTCTTCAATGGCATCCGATGATGTGGCACACACTTTAACCACTTTCTGGACCGACCTTGTGCCGTAAAGATTCAATGCGGCTGCGACGAGATTCGAGCTCACGCGTTGGACCATTCATCACCAGACGCTTCTTCTCCTCCACACGTTCCAATAGATTTTGAAAGAGATAATTGCCAAATGGATCCACCACCATTTCCGCCAAATGCTCGAGCGATTCATTGTAAATCACATCACACAAATCCACTCAATCTTCGTAATCCAGCTGCTCTTGAAGCAATCGACAGCCATTTTGATCGACATGGCAAACACACGATTGCGAATTTCCTCGACGCTCAACGTGGCACTCAAACTCATTGGATCGATCGCTGAGCCCGCCATCATAGGGGCACTCATGCTTCCAGTATTCAACAAGAACATGGTCATGTCATTCGCACATGCATTTTCGGAACGGTACGTCATTCGCGCTTGCTGTCGGCCACTAAATGATCCATTCAGTTGATGACCAAGCGCTTGGCCATTCATTGAAAGACGCTGCCGCTGTGCTGTGACTGCTGCTGCATCATCGAGTGGGAAGGAGGAGGCGAGAGCATCATTCGACCGGTTGGATACATCATCGCGCCATTTGGACGGTTCAAACGCCATGTTCCGGCATCAAGCCAGCACTTTGATGCAAAAAAACTTGCATTTACTGCCCATACGACAATGTCTTTGGAGAAAACACTTGCACTGCTTCCTTCCCAAGGGCATCCTCTCGCCCGAGCTCTTTCGTGGCGAATGGGGCGGAGACGAATTGGGAAGGGGAGGAGCCATACGTTTGCAAACTCATGGGTCAATCATCGAGATTCAGCTTGAGAAACCCTTCGCCAAGCGCTTGGCTGGGCGACTGGAACAGAGAGGGCGTCCCGACGAAGTGCACGCACACCCGGAAGTGACCAGCAGCATGGGCTTGCCATTGTAACGTAACCACTCTACTAAAATTACACCTAATTGAGCTATTTTTGGGCGAAGTAGGTGCTGCAACATCTTGGTGCGACATCTTCCGCATCATCCAACGCGCAACATCATCAGCAACATCACTTCACATGAAATTTATGGAAAATAACTTACGCTGTGGTCTCGTACTTAGTCTTAGTCATACACGTATTATAAGTTAAACTCACTGTGGTTGGTTCGTAGCTGGTCCTGCGTTCGTATTCATCCGCGTGGGACTGCACGTACAGGTACTAGTGTGTGGATGACCATTTGCACACAAAGCTAAAACACACGCGACAAGTTCTTGTCATGAAAGGGGTGCACGACCGCGAGCTAGAAAAGCTGGGTACACAGCCTTCGGTCGCAAGCAGATGCAAGTTTTCGTGCAGGTGCTGTACTCATACTTCTTAAAGGGATATATTCGTTTATGACGCATTAATTGGTGACAGAAAAATCGCAAGAATGTTACACGACGGCAGCCAAGATGATTCAGGTGTGATCGGTACAAACAATACATGTGATGTAGCAAGCTGACAAAACTACATTTGTTATGAATAGAGTGGCATGAATTCGTTGAGCTTATCGCTGGATAGGAGGCTGAGCGCCAGCTACATGCTGACAAAGTAGTGAAGTCGTATTCAAAAATGTAATGAACGATTTCGTCTTCCTTAGTGAAGCAACTTTCCTTCTAGAGTAACTCACCTTATTTATAGGCAGAAAACAGAAAGAAGCAGCACCTGCTGATGGAAAGAACTCTGGTAAAAGCGACACGATTGATAAAACAAATAATGAGCAGAAAATGAGATACGAGCATCCATCAGCTTCAACTGCAGCGGGGATACCTCCACTCAGGTCAAGGATCTACACGTCACCTTTTTGTCGACCCGTAGGCTATAGTGGTGGCCGTAAGTTCGTTGATGATATGAATTTGAGAGCAATGAGACTTGGCGAGGAACACCGGAACGTTGACACAGTGTCCACCTGGTATGGTGTTTACGCTCTAAGTTTTATTTTACGTAAAATATCTCCACCTCCGAAGGTCTCTATTGTGTGTGGCCCACATCGATGTTTATGTTGACTGTGTGTTGCGTAATCGAGTTTAATGTTGCGCTTATGTAGCCTGATAGGCGATGTTGCGAGAGATGGTGCGCTAAGCCCATCTCCCTGAATGTTGCAGTAAGGGGCACCATTTTTGGGGGTAATTTTTATCTTGCAAAAAACTTAACCTAACCACTTCAGCATTTAGAAGACGCCAGATAACGGTATGCTATTGTACCGGATAGGGCTCAAACCCAAGCCCAACTCGCACCGCCAAACCCGCACCCAACCCGCAGCCCACACACAACCCACAGTATGGTAAATTGGAATATTAACTTTAACAACACACAGTTGGAGGGGGGGTCCGGCGCCCTCTTTGTCACTACAAGAAAAAAGAGTGATGCAGCACAGCTCGTATTAACAAGGAAGGACAGCGTAACTGGGGGAACATTATAAAAAAGCAAGGACGAAAGATTGCCTCTGGAATGGTGCTTACTACAGAGGTCGGTTGAATATTGGCATTTTGGCGACTAACATTTGTAAATTATTCTATGCCGTACCAAGCAGACGCAATCATCTTGCAGCATAAGGTATTTTATCAAGAGCTCGCTGCCTCAATTACTAAACCGCAGATTGGACAATTAGCTCAATCTATGATTAGTATAACCTTTATATTCTTCAGCCACCCTTGCCGTTTTTTCACCTCAAACTTTGAGTAGCTTCCCACGCCACCTCCACCTCGTGTAGAAGGATGTAAGTAAACCCTCTCACAGTGGAGGAGATATCCACGCCTTCTGACGAAGTCCTTCCTTGGCCAGCAATGTGCAACACACTAACCCAAACAGCCCGCAACCCAACCCGCAGCCCGCAGGCTGGGCTGCGGGTCGACCTCAACCCGCACCAAACCCCGCGGGTTTGAGCCCTATTATCAACATCAAATCCAGCCTCCCGCTTTTAGTGTACCAACACTAATCGGAGCGTAAACCTTTACAAGACTCTGGCAGGAAAAAGAGCGTCACTTTGACTGCTATTGATCGTTCGTTGTCGCTTTGTTTCCGCTCAATAATGTGCGCTTGTTTGGAACAACAGGAAAGCCGATTCAATCTTGTCTGCGATTGTCCGTTGCCGGTGCTCTATTTAGTGCATCCGACTCGACGAAACAAGATTCTTACAATTTGTTCCCAACCAGTTATGCTAGCGGCCGCTTTGTCCCCACCGACATTGCATATGGACGACACATTTGACGCCGACATGGTTTCGATATTTGAGTCATCGTACGGCATGGTTAGCTCTGTCACCAGCCCCCTATTTTGAGCCGCGTCCATGAAGGCAGCGTGCGTCATTCCAGCATTACACCCATTCTTTTGTGACTCCATTTTATCTGCGTCTGCATCCAACTGGCACCGGGTACACCATTGTCGGATGCCCAACAATACTCGAATGTTCGAGTTTTCTGCATGTCAAAAGCTGCTGCGGATACAATGGCACAGCTGCTGTAGCCTTTTCCGCAATCGCCACAGCAGTCTCAATTGCATCCGCTGCTACAAAAGACCAACAACTTTTTGACTTTTCACAGAAGTATAACGTAAGAATCTGCAGCAAACTATCTCGATGCAACCAATCAGTAACACATGAGGGTTTCTTACTTTGAATTTGCGCAACACGATACCCTGAATGAGCCGCATCTCCGGATCCAGCTTGTAGGTTCCGTTGCGGCAACAGGCGGACCACCGTGTGGTCCACCGGGAATTGGCGAGATGGTTTGTTATCAGCTATAGAGTCGGAATTATAGGACGAATTTTGACAGGCAGTTTCGTTGCCGTCGTCGTGAACACGCCCGTCGACTCGCTCACGTACGTGGCGCCAGCTTTTCCCCATTGAATCTCCGATGGGTTCCGCGCCGCAAACACGTCAATCATTTCACCATAAACTACCCAATTACCATCTTTGGTCTCTCCCGAACCGTTGAATTTACCGTGTTACCTACCTAAAACGATACGCCATGTAGTCGTGATCCATAAACGGATTGTTCGTTAATGGCCACGACCTTCGTCTTGGTATTTTTCAATACCAGCTCGGGCCACGGGGCGACCAATGCGACCAAAGCCGTTGATACCACTCGCGACTTGCTCTGACATGAGAGTGAGAGTGAAAGGTGATTGATTGCTGTTTAAATGAGTCGGCGAGCTGGAGGAAAAAAGTGGCTTGGTTGCCCTGAGTAAGCACTTTCAGCAAAAAGTTACAGCACTATTGCGAATAACTTAAAAGACAATGTTAGCGACGTACAGATCACTGTTAATAGTTTATATGCCAATCGTACCATGCAGGAATACGGAGATGATGATAAGCATTTATGTATAACTAAAACAAAGGCATCCAGCACATGTACATAAAAGTCGAGTCGGCCTTTTATTTTGAATCGACAGTATATATTCAATAGGGCCTTAGTTCGCAGCACACGCATATGGGTGTCATCTGCTACATCTAAGCCTACTTGCTTCTTTTCTTCCTGGATATTCAGGTGCAATATCCACCAAATAATCATCTTGATGCAATACCGAAAAACAATGGTACCACTCGATCATTCAGTTCACGTCGTGAACGTTGTATCGGCGAGAAACCGATTTCATACTTCGGTGACCAGACAAAATATTTCTTCTTGGGTGGTGATTTCAGAAACTTCTTGTATCGGTCGTACACTGCTTTGTTCCAGCCAGCCTCTGGTGTCGGGCAGGGAAAGGAAAACTTTAATTATAATTGATTGCCCCTTGAAAAATGTAACAATTAATAGTTGCAATTAGTAAAACGATGCAATTTACGATTGCAATTGCTGCTTCATGACCAGTCAATCATTGAAATTGGACCAATGATTGCCCAATTATTTGAAAGTGGTTCTCGAAGCCGACCCAACCACGGGCTACTAAAGAAGTCAAAAATTGGAAGCTTAAGTTCTTGACGTAAGGTTCGGTACTCATAAGTCCGCCTGCGATCGTACCATACCCTCATACATGTACCGTAAGACATCTCTCAAAGAGCTCTGCAGTCAGTGGGGTCAGATCAAAGGTTAGGTAAAGGGATCATTCTTTGGTGAGGCACGTTGTCAGTTAGAACAAACAATACAAAAGATCTAAAAGTCTAACTCCTACAACGAGGTCTCGAAGTAGTCCTCGATTCTTGTATCAGTCGCCTGCTGTTCATTTTCTTCCTCATCATCCTCGTCACCTGCGTTCATCGCCTTAGCGACTGTCACGGCGTTCCACAAGTGACGATTGAACTTTTGGAAAATAAGTGCTTCTAACACAACTGGAGAAAGACGATTGCGGACATCTGTCAAGATATTCTTGGCATGACTGAAGAGTCTCTCGACCGCAGCAGAAGATGAAGGTATGAAGCGCAGATCAATGCAGTCCACATCGGATGAAGATTGGCCCATACTGGTTCCTTGCTTCAATTCTATCCACATAAGTCAACTTTTTCTTCTTCTTGGGTCGCAAATCAGCTGGTGTCGTGTTGTTGATAACCTTGAACGATTCCAAAGCAGACATTTCTTCCTCTGTCAGCTCTGACTTCCTGTTGGTCATCACTTTGACGACGCCGGACTCAAAGGTCTGGTTGTTCACAATATCTGCGTCGGCTGGTAGATACTGCGTTAATGATGAATAATCCACCAATACACCATCAAATATCTGCCTCGTCTCCGCAACGTTGGTTTCTTTAACTTGAAGACGTTCGGAAACACTTTGCAAATCTGCGAGCATTGTCACCAATCTTCTCAACTTCGCAACTTGCTCCGTACTTGGCATCAAACCTCGGACTTCACTGACTGCTGCAATTGCCACCTCAATCTTCAAGAAGCGATCCACCATTTCGTATGTTGACGACCATCGCGTCTCATTTTTCTTCACAGGGCGCAAATGTGTATGCACGCGAAGTCTCGCAGAATTTTTGATAGTGCAAAGCTTCATCATCACATTTCCCACTGCTGCTATTGCGTTTGTCATATCTTCATCTTTCTGCAGGTAGCTTTTTATTTCAAGGTTGAGTTTGTGATTCGCACAGCCGATGAACGGGATACCCATCTTGTTGGAAATAGACTTGTTAGTCGAGCAATTATCACCAATGAGAGCTACGACGGACCAACTTGTACGGTTGTAGAACGTCAAAACGTGTTCAAGAAGGTCGATATGGTCGTCAGCTTTGTATTGGCGCTCATCAATCGGAGGTGATATTCCCAGCAACGTTTCAGTGTAGACGCCATCTTTCAAGTAAGTGGCAAATATGGCAATAAAATGCGTCGAAACGAATGTCCATCCATCAAACATGATGCCAAAATGTGGTGGCAGCTCATCGGCTATAGCTGACTCAACCATGGGAACGATACGTAGGATGTACTTACGAGCACTTCTTGAGCTAATCGGCGACAACCCACATGCGATACCTCTTGTTAGTGGGTTATCAAGTTCAATCAATGATTGATTACGAACGATAACCCACTCAAGCCATTTGTACACATCTCTGCTTCGCTGGGAGGTGCACTCCAACAGGGGACTTCGAAGGATGGTTCCATCAAGAGACGTCGACAAACTTTTGCGAAAATCGTGAAACTTTTTCACGAAGTCTTCGCCAATACACTTTCTCAAGTGATTTTTCAGGTTCGTGTACCCCGTACCTCGCCTTTGTACTATGGATTTGCCACACGTTTCATTCTTACACATAAATTTGCCGCCTTTAGGGTCCTTGTAGTAGAATTTCACAAGGTCTTGAGCTCCGCAACGCTCGCGCCAGCCATTCTTCTGAAATTGATTGGCGGCAACTGTGCGATAAAAATCAATTAAAATTTTTAATCCATAACAATTAATTATTTATAAAATTTTGCAATCAGTCATTGCAATTGGCATTTGTGATCCAATCAATGATTGCAATTGGCTTACGTGTATCAATCAATCAGTGACCTCAGATAATTGCAATCACGGCAAAATTAAATAATTTTTTTCCTATCCCTGGTGTCGGCTCTGGCAGACGATTTTGCGAAGGTTCGAAATTCTCCCCGGTCAGCTTCAATACACTTTTGACATCACAACACCTGTCTTTTTTCCACCAACGGAACTGGATTTGTTCCAGTACCTGGGCGAATTCATTCGTTTCGTCTTTGTCGAGAGCTACTTGAATCATCTTTGCTATTATTGTATAAATATCGTAAATGTCATCATGAGGCCTGTGTGTTTCATCATCGCAGCTCTCCTGGTTGTGAGAACCGATGCCGCCTCGGAGTTCATTCCAACACAATCTAGTAAATCGATCTCACAACCAGGAGAGCTGCGATGATGAAACACACGGGCCTATGACTGGACTTGGGGGGCAAAACTGGTTATTCCTATTGGACGAAAAAAAGAATGTCCAAGGAACGTTCTCCAACTACGCAGCACTCTATCCGGCGAACGGCACGGCGTATAGTATACCTCCACCACACAATTTTAACTTTTATAAAAAGAAGGAAAAAGAAAAAGAAAAAAAGATTTCAGGGGCGGGAGATGGCTCGAAAACGCACCCAGAAACGCCCCCCAAAGAAGACAGGGGAGCAGTTTTGAGAGCGAATACAGGACCCGTAGCCGTTCAAACGGCAGCAGCTATGAGGGGGAAGACAAGAGGGAGGGGTCACAGCCGGCACGGACCCGCAAGAAAGAGCAGAAATATGCACCGCAAATAGAAAAACAAACAGCACTTGGACCTCCGCTGGACGAAGTAGAATTTACAAGTTGGGATGATGTAAACGCATTTATGACGTGTATATGCATGAGCAATTTTATTAAGGAAACAGAAGATGCTCGAGCAAGGAGTGAAGGTCATCCGCGGAAAATTGCGAGGATGGATGAGAGAGTTTTGTGAAGAAGGGCCAGGTTAATATAGGACGCATCTACACGGAATGGATACAAGTTAAGGTATGAATTGAAATATAACGTATTAAATTAATTATATGTATTGAAATCATTGTTTGTTGTGCTATTCAGAATGTTGCCAGATGTATCACGCTCCAGACGAAACACATACGTGCCATTTTCTCGCGTTTTCCAGAGGTCCAACGGATTGACACGACGCACGGAACCAACTCCCCGAAATATAAGGTATTCAGCTTCATAGCACACGACGTTTTTGGGGCAGTATGTGCAGCACGCCCTAATCCAGAATGAGCGCACGGGAGATCTTTCGACAGCAATCGAGACGTTCAAGATCCACAACGGGAACTGGTGCAAGGTGCAGTATGTAATAATTGATAAAGATCTTACCGAAATGTATGTTTTGTCTGCTGCTCTTCCCTTTGCGCGCATCCTACTCTGCCAGTTCCATATGGCTTCGAGAAGAAATTACGTCTGATGAATATGGCATTATGTGGTGGAGCCGATTTCTAAATCCAGAACGGAAGTCTTGGGGTGGAATCCGGATACCCACTAGCCCGGACGACCAACTATCGGAGGGGGTACTCCGTTGATCCCGATCGCCATCAGAATCGGATGAATCACCACTATGGTGACTGATCCGATCCTCCCGGTCATCCCACCGGTCATCATGTGCGATAGAATCCATACTTAACTTCATCTCACCTTGTGTACCCATTGATCGGGGGTGGTTACACTCACTCAGGTGGACTCGGTGACGAAAACGATGATCTTGATCAGGTCGGAGGGGATGACCTTCTCGAGACGGGGGGTGTCCTTGGGTGGAAATCTTCACCGGAGAACGGGTTGGGGTCGATACTTAATCAGTATCTAGGCACTGATCGGGAAAATTCGTCCGATCAGGCCAGCCAATGAGAGAGAGATAATAAGAAACCAAGAAAACGCGATCAAACCACGATCTTCCACAGTAATCCACAAACGTTATCTCCACAAAACCTTTCCAATAATAAACGTGTTCCAAACACGTGCGCGTGGGGGGTGAGGTTTGAAAACCTAAACAAAACCCGTCGGGGGCCTTCCGGTAAGCCAAAATGCGTCTAAGCGCGTCTTAACCGGGAATTAAGTTGAGCAAGAGGGGACTAGTTAACCCTGTGCTCCCAATGACCGCGACACGTGGCGGAGCGACTCTTTGCTTAGGGGGTAAATCAAAACCTGTTATTATATATGCAATGTCCTATACCGAGTGTACCATACACCAACTCATGTGCCTGCCTTATACTTCGATCCTGTTCGCTTCGTCGCACGGTTGCGTAGTACCACCTTACCCATCTTTGTTGCACCTTCAAACTGATCCGTACCACTTCTGACCCGATTATGGTCAAACTCTATGGCGATCTTCAACCATCCTGATCTTCCGATAAACAGCCTGAAACCCGCTCAAGATCTGCCTCTCAGACACTGTTCGCCCCATATCCAACCCGGCTTAACTGCAAACTACATCTATCTTCACACCTGGAAGCCGGTTTGGGGCCGATCGGCTCAGATCATGATTAGCACAGCGATCGGCAGAGTGATCGGGGCAGTGATCAGGGCGATCAGCCCCAGATCACCTCGAAACAAGTCAGGGTTACCATCACATCGACTTTGCCAGCTCACTCGACCATATTATTGACCTTCATTACCTGTCGGGATGCAATGATCGCACCGACTAAGCATTTCTCGTGAAGTTGGACCTGATCGGACCTTCTTGTGTTAATTCTGGATGAGTCCGTCGACTCTCACCGCTTGCCTCAGCTTAGGTATGCTCGTACGGCCCGCCGCTCCACATACCCAGTTCTGTCCTGTACCCGATCTTCGTATTCTAGGGCGGAGTTAAGTGACTCGGCCGATCGGACCGGGATTTCCATATCACAACCAACTTCATCATCTATACCGTTCATAACTCATCCCGATAACTGGATTTTTTTCCTGCTGTTTTTGATATATTACTTCGCCATTGATGCCGTATCTCCAGTTTGTCTCAGTCGATCTAGCCATGTACGTCCACGTGAACTACACTTAACACGCAATATTCCGATCGTATCGTGACCTTTGCCATTCCATTAATATCCGGGACCAGGCATAGTAACGGTACTTGGCTTATCCCTTCACACTACGAAAGCCCGTTGTCAACCGCCCTTCATAGTATGCAAAATTAGCCCATCCCACCCATCAACTGTCCAATATTGACGGGTGTTCCCATCGTCACCAATCAACGGTCATGTGTGGTCCACCTTATTCTCAACGTTTTGTCAGATCGCTTCACCACAGCCGCCCCTGAGCCTAACTGCAGCTCGACTCATCCATTTCCGAATCTTCCACTTAGCGACCAGTAGTGTCCGATTCGAATCGACCTCCTCTTTCATTCCCTGCCTCCTCGGCTGCCTCTCCGACCAGCGTCTCGTCTCCGGGGCCAAGTTCAGCCAGTCCTGCGACTTCTCCGATCTCGACCGCCGCTGCCACGATCACGACCAGCTTCATCTCCCCGACGACGACCCTGACTTCTTGTCGCCCGCCTCTAAGTTTCCATGCTCGGCCTTCTCCGAGTCACCCCGTTGGTTATTTGGAGCAACTGGATCGTCTGGTGGAGGGGACGTGCTCGCTTACGCTAGGGCCCATAGAGACTAGCCGACTGCAAATGGGGCTCCAGAGCGCAATTCCTGTATTGATCTCCCTGTGCGAGGCTAACCGGACGCTTCGTGTCGATTTGCTCGATCGTCGGGTCTTCATAGATCGTCTGGAGCGCGATTCCGCCGACCTGGCACATCAGCTATCGATTTTACAACTGAATCGCGACAGACTTGATCGTGATTTGCTGGACATGACTAACCGCGTCCAAGATTTAATAGTCGAGCGAGATCAGTTGTCCGCTGATCTCGCTGCCCTGCGCGTCTCAGCTAAACCTTCCGATACTGTTGCTTCCCTACAATCGATGATTCGCTCGCTATAGGTCACCGTCCGCAATCAAGGTATGTCCAACCCATCTGTTTCTTCCACAATATGTATATAACTTCTTCTATCCTTGCTTTCAGACGAGCGCATCGAGGCAATGAAGCATTCGATGGTTGAGATGGTGGGTCATTTGCGACTGCTCGATGACCACCGTCGCGACCACGATCAGCTACTCCTTTTCACTTGTCAGCCAGTAAATCACAAGTAGAGCCGTACAAGAATGCATAATATAGCCGTCGCCGCCAAAACTGAAGTTTACCTTCGGAGCACGTCACCGACAGAGTAGGATCTTGATCGCCTGATCTGGAAGTGTCCATTACAAGCGTTACTATCGCCGTTGGTAATCGCGGAGTCGTTGTTAGGACGAACGGATCCGTTCCACTCGACAACGAAGGGCGTCACGACGCAGCAGATCCCCGTGCACGATCGGTCATAGAGACCACGCAGAATCCACTGGCCATGTCCAATGAGCAATACCACAAAACTTTATCCAAATCCTCCAGCAAGTCGTTTATAAACGGCATCGGGTAAACCATTAGCTTAGTCAGCCGGTTCACCAGCCGGTAGTCGATACACAGACTTATGTCAACCCCATTCTTCTTAATTATGAAGACAATGGGCGAAGCCCATGGCGAGGTTGAGGCTGCATTATCTTGGTGGCCAGCAATCCCTTGATAAGCTCCGACAGCTTTTCCCGGTACTGGGGGGCGACTCTTCGGCACCTTTGTGCAGCCGTCTTGGCGTTTCCCACATCAATGTCGCATACCGCCCCATGGGCGGCCGGAGGCAGTGCGTTTCCTGGTCCAATCGGCAGATGCTTTCTTTTCCATATGATATCCTTCAGCTGCTGATCTCTTCCGGGGTGTTCACATCCGGATCTCCCACTTGCAGATCGTCAATAGTAGCCGCTGGTGGGCAGGGGGTTACCTCAGGTAGGCACCGCCATCTGATCCTCCATGCCTTCAACATATAGCTCGCCCCTTCATGAATGCAGAACTTGGTCAGCTTCGACTAATTCGGATCCTGATCGGCCGGCTGGGTCGATCCGGTATCATCTTGTTCATCAAACCATCCGGCATCGGAGGTGACCGCGCATGTAACTCTGCCTTGTCCTTTCTCCTGATCCTGTCGTTCGTCCGTCTTCATCGGGGAGGGGCAAAACAAGTTCAGCGATCGGAGCAAGGTCTCGGTCAATACGTTCAGCCGAATCCGGCGACGGCCGGCTCCGCGTCAATATCCTAGAAGGGGTCCGGTACTCTGGTTTAGCCACCATTGGAGTCTGGTCCTCTTCCACTTCTTCCTCTTCGCTGACCAAATCGGTGGTTGCCTGAAAGGCCAGGTTTTGCCACTCGATATAGCGTCTTGAGCCAATAGTGACATAACCCGGCCGGCGGGGCACCTTGTCCTCGGCCAGCCACATTCCAATGATCACATCTTCATGCAAGGTGAGGGGCCTTTCCGAGATATTGGTCACACTTATGTAGTTGAGATGACCATCTCCTTTGACAAATGAGGGTACCCAACACTCGCCCCTTGTCATCCATAACTTACGCCGCCTGTCGTGTGGTCGCACCATTACTTCCACCGCTTTTCCCAACTGGCACCGTTACAAACTGACCTAACTTGAGGAACTGGACGTGGGCACCATATAAGGGCCGCCGGCCGGCCAGCTGGATCTGTACCTCTTCCGGCAACGTCAATGTTCCATGCGATAAATCCAACCGTATGCCGGCTGGGACCATAAAGTCCATTCCCAGAATTGCATCCTGCCCGGCTAGCTTACCCACCCAGGTGGTAAAGTAATACACCAAAGACCCAGCCAACGTAATCTTAACTCTTGTCCTTCCTTGGGTCATGTATGAACTTTCTCCAATGCCGATACATTCCTGCCGCTTCGTCTCGTCTATTTCACACCCCACCTTACGAGCAAAGGTGGTGTCCACGATAGACACTTCTGCGCCAGAGTCAAACAGCATGGTAGCCTTTTGGTTATTGATTTTACCATCCGCCTTGGCTTGCTTTAACCACTTATCCGGTGAATGATATTTCCAATAACCTCGTGACCCGCCGGGTAACAGATTTAATTCCATAAGCACTTCAGACCGAGAATACTCATCCGTCCGTAAACTGCTCACCAGGAAGGGGTCAGCCGTGCTGCCCGGGGACCGGACGACGTAATCGTCAAACTTACATGTATTGTCGGTTATCCTTTGCTTTGCTTCTTGATTATCCTCTTTACCGACATATGCATAGATACTAACACTAGACCGCTCGGCTCGAACCAGATTTCAACCTGGCGAGCGATCTAGTTTAACATCTTTTCCACCCCGAGCGACAACATTCCAGCATGCTTGGTCGGGACGTACCACTTCTTCATCTGGTTGTAGAATTCTTCAATAGGGCACAGTCCCGCCTCGTGCACTTCCCCGCAAGTCTTCCAGGTGAACAAACAGTGTTCCGCCGGGTGTCCTTTCCTTTCGCACTTCTTGCAGGTCAGCCGCTTCCAGCAGCTCCGGTCGTCATGCTTGATGAACCCACAGTGGGTACATTTTCCGTCTGGGGTAAACCTGGTCAGTTCGAGCCGGAAAACCCTTCTGTTAGCTGGACCCAGATGGTAGCCTGGATAGCTGACTGGCTTCCGCCGAGAACAGGTACCGGTACTGCTCCTCCTCAGATTCGCCCCAGACCGCTGGTTTCCCTTCTTCCGAACTAGTCGCATCCGACTCTCGGGCCACCATGCGGACGGCTCGGGCCGTCCTGGTGGATGGGCGGCCGGCTTCCTTGATCCGGGTTAAAGCGTGACGTGGACCTACCTGCTCCAACTGCTGCCTTGGGGCCTCGCTTCTTCGCTCTTTGATAAGTGCGCAGCGTCAGTTCCAGCTCCGTGGTATTCTTTAATCGCAGTAACGCCAGCTGGTCCGCCAGCTCCCGATCGTCCAACGTGCTGATAAAATGCTCCACATGTTCCCGGGCGGCTTCCGACCGGCTGGCATCTTCTTTAACTGGTATGTTCGCCCTCATGCCAGCGACATTTAGACGATGGAGGTATTCCAGAGGGGTCTCGTCTACCCGCTTCTTGGTGTGGAAATATTGGCGCGCTACCGACATTCCCGATCCGCAGTATTGCTCTCCGAAAGCTTCGACCAGTTCCTTCCAATCATCTCGGACATCCCGGCGCAGCTGCTGGATCCAGTTTTTTAGCCGGACCCTTCATCAAGTCTCCGAAGATCAGGCACTTCTCATAGTCCGGTGTCCGGTCTCTGAGGAATGCCGACTTCGTCTTGCTCAGCCATCCTCGGGCTTGGTCCTCGTCCATGTCCCGTCCAGCGAAATCTTTCAACTCGGACGTGGCTGACATCCGCACCCTTGTAATCGCCCCTGAGTCCGGATCAAACGCTTGGGCTGATGCCACATTTGCTCGGCGAGCCATCCCCAGATCCAGGTCATCCGGATCATAGTGGCACCTGGCTGACTTGACCGATTCCATATCCACGTCGCTGAAAGGCAGCTTCCTATTCGTTGGCCGTCCGGTTCGGCGACCTGTCCGGCAGCTTGGCGAGAGGCAAGGGGCTCACTCTGCTTGGACTGCACTGACTCCATGTCTTCGTCAATCGGCTCCCTCGCATAGCACTGGACTGGCTCGGGCGCCCGACTCCCACGATGAGCCGGCTGGTCCGGTGACCCCAGGCTGCCGCGGCTAGCACCCAACCGACGCTGTTCTTCCAAGTATCGCTGCACCATCGCCGAAAACATGTTCTGAAGGTGGTCCGATACTTGAGGGCTCGCCTAGGGGTCTACGCGCGGGGCGACTTGGGGTGGGCTGCCAGATCGACATTCCTTTTTAATCTGCCTGTCCGCGTCTTCGTCCTCTGGCCCTGGATCCGCCGTCGCCGTCCGGGTCTGTACGCTTTAATGACTGGCTTTCTTCCGCTCAGGCGTATTCGGCTCTTCATATCCTCCAAACTTCATGGCCGTTGCTACACGCGCTGCTCCCCTTGGGCCAAGCATCATGCGGGTAATACCTACCGATGAGTCGGTTGAATCCGCTTCTGAAGGGGCAGACTCGTACTGAGAAGAACCCGAGTGTAATCCGGCCGGTCTGCCTGCTGCCGGCGGCGAAGGCGGCGTCTTCTTTGATGGAGAGCAGCCCACTAACGGTACCAAGCGGTCGTGCAATGCCACCTTCAGCCTGTCTGCCTTCAGATCGAACAACTGGTTCGGATCGAAAGCGCCGGTGTTGATGCCGGCTTGCTTGAGTTGATCGAACAGTCCTCTAATAAGGGACACGTGGCTACCTGAGAAGGATGGGGGAGAGACGGGACCTTTTAATCCAGCCAGAATTTTCGGTCGTGTTATCTTCAGGACCCCATCCGTCCGCAAGAACTGCCCCAA
>MIQA02004935.1:0-14564 GCA_001887855.2 Sclerospora graminicola | reverse complement strand
CGACCAATTATCGGAGGGGGTTCTCTATTGATCCTGATCAGCGTCAGGATCGGGTGTATCATCGCTGTGCTGACTGATCCGATCCTCCCAGTCCTGCCAAGCACGATAGAACTTCAGCTCACAATGTGTACCCATTGGTATTCGGTGGTTACACAAACTCAGGTGGACTCTAGATGAGAAAACTGTTTCAAATCAGGTCAGAGGGTGTGGCCTTCTCGAGACGGGGGGGGGTTCGGGTGGAAACCTTCACTGGAGGACAAATAAGGGGGTGATACTACTGCTATAGTTCGCAAAGGTCTGTGGTCGGGATTCTTCAACCGACCGGCCAACCAATAAACGGGAAATAACTAAGAAACCACGAAAAACTACGATATACTCACGATCTTCCACAATAAAACCACTACGTTATCTCCACAAAACCTTTCCAATTAATTAAACGTGTTCAAAACACGGAGCGTGAGTGTGAGGGTTGAACACCTTGAACAATCCCGTCGGGGGACTTCCGGTAAGCCTAAATGCGCCTATGCGCGTCTTAACCGGGAATTTAGTTGGAATACAGGGGCCTAGTTAACCCTGTGCTCTCAATGACCGCGACACGTGGCGGAGCGGCTCATTGCTTATGGGGAAAATTCATTCCTGTTATTTAGAATGCAATATTTAATACGTAATGTAACCTATGTGACCTACCTAATACTTCAGTCTTGACCATCTTGTCACAAAGTTGTACCACCATAGACCAATCTTCAACGCTTCATCAACCTGATCCGTACCACTTTAGACCGATCTTCAACTGATACTGACCCAGTTCTTGAATGATCTTCAACCAGCCCGATCTTCAGGTATCAGCTCGAAACCAGCTTTGAATCGACCTCTTGGGATGAAGAATCTAGTCAAGGTCAATTCTGTTCTGCAAACGGTTCCAGAATTGACCTTGACTAGATTCCTTAGTCTTCAATACCTGAAAGCTGATCGCGGCCGACCCAGACCAGTTAAGGGACCAGGTTGGAACCAGCTCCGAATCACCTCGAGATCACTTCGAACCAGCTCGGAACCAGCTAGGAATCAGCTTCCTTTGCTGTCCAAACCTATCTTCTGCCTCCAACATATATTAAACTTGAGAGATTGGTTCGGGATCGGTCATTCTCTTGAGGTTGGACTCGGTCCGATCCTTTGATGTGTCGATCAGAGCTGGTTTGTTGATCTCCGCAACTTGCTTCGACCGATTTATCCCATGGATCTCACTGTCTTATACATTGGAGCTTCTTTATGCGCTTAATCTTTATGGTGATCCGGCTCCTTTAGTCAGTACACCGAAGTCCCACTCCCGTGTCAATTGAACCATGATAATCAACTCCAAAAATCATGCTCCATCGTAACCCGTATATCAAACCATCTATAAAACTGCTACGTTACAAATGTCTAAACCGGTCCGACTTTAAAATCAACCCGGCCCGTCATCTGGATACTCTCGTCTAGTCGCGTTACTTGGCCGATCCACTGCTCTCTGGGACAAGGTGCGACAACGGCAACTCCCATACTTTCTCCACGTTTTCACGTTATTACCTACGTCATCCCAACGTTGAACCGGCATGTCCCACCAGTCAGCGGTTACAACCGGCCCATCCATGAGAAATCCACCAATCAGCATCGAGATGTGGGACACTGGTATATTTTGCTTCACCACAACACCGTCACTACCCGTGCGTCGACGTGTACGTGTATTCTCTACCAAACGCAGCTACTTCCATGCCGACACTTGATGTTTGCTTGGAGTGAGGTACTGTCGACTGCCTATCCGTTTTTATCTGGTTTCGGGCTCTCACGGTTTCAATTTTTAAGTGTGGGGAAGTAGACATAATTCCTTATGGTCAAATACACGATGAAGGCTTCGGGGTTCTGACCAATAGACACGACCATCGAGCCAATTGTCCTGTATAAAATAGCTCAAGCTGCGGCCCACAATTCAATCGGAAACGCGGTACAGTGAGGCTCGACAAGTCCCGGAACAGATTGTCGATGCACTAAGCTCTTTTGGTGGGTAGCAGTTCCAAGTGGGCATGTCTAGGCTCCGAAATGTAGTCAAACAGATCCGTGGTAGGAGCGTTAGAGAAGATGTGGCTACTTAAACCGACGACGACTGAGAGGTTTCTCGCGTTGTGGACGACAGAGTGGCTATCAAGTGTCGGAAAGAGCATCAGATGGTATAGGTCGCGCGAGTGGCGCAAGTGGTGCAAGTGGCGGATACAGCACGAGTAGAAAATTGGACTCCGAAAACAAGCCGCACAGCGTTCGGCCTGACATTTTCGACTATCGGTGTAACGGCGTTCCGGGATAGCATTTGGCTGAACGACATATGTGTGGACGTTGCAATTGCATGTCTCCTGCTGCAGTTATCAGAGAGAGAGAGGGAGGAGATGTCCGTATATTGCATCGATCATGTTCGAGCTCTTAAAGGACAACGAGAGTCATGGTGTCTGTAATCTCGGTCGAGAGGAAGCATCGGTGCTGCATGATCTGCACAATTAATTCAGAAAATTGATAATAAATATGCTCGAATTAGATTAAATTCAGGTGAATTAAAATTAATTTTATTAACTTGTTATGCTACATTAGGGACCGTGTCTAACATTACTCATAAATTAGGAAAAGCAGGTCGTTCGGGTTGGTTAAATAAACGACCCATTGTAAGGGGGGTTGCTAAAAATCCAGTAGATCATCCTCATGGTGGTGGTGAAGGAAAAACAAGTGGTGGACGACCTTCTGTAACACCTCAATGTAAAATAACAAAACGAAAACCTACTCGTAAAAAAAATTATTCAATAAAATATGTCAAGAAGTGAATATAAAGGTCCATCGACATTGCGGCAAAGCAGTCAAGCTCTTCGATCCGCATCAGCAACGGTCTGTGTACCGTTTGGTGGCGAGCATTGTCAAGGATAAGTATGCTCCGAGCATTCAAGACGTATACGCCAATCTGAAAGAAGAGAAAGTGGGCGATGTCAGCAACAAGACTTAACCAGCTGCGGTATTTACGCCATACGATTTGTCGAAGCCTATTTCAAAGATGATGCTGAAGCTAGACGAGGAAGAAATTCGCTTCACTCGCTTAAAGAATCTAGCGGCGTCAGTGCGTCATGATCTAGTGTGTAATAAAAAAGCGGAGGTTAATACTCGATGAAATCATTTGAAGGCGACACATACCGTTTCAATAATACCTCCACTTACTGTAATGTAATTATAAAGATTAGATACCGGTATCGAGCAACGAGCTACCGTACTTCACAAAATAAACACCTGGCCGTCTTCTAAAAGGTGATTTGGTTAATATTATAGGTGGGCAAAAATGAACCCAAATTGTGATTTTTTAGTTAAGTTTTAAGGGCACCTTTTAAAATCGTAAAAGCGGAATAACAACGCAGAAAAGAGCATTAACATATCTATCATACATTACTTGGGACTGGCTAAACCGCCTACTTACTGGCCTTTAGCCGAGCTTCAAGTACCAATAGGCTAGCATTTTGTACATGAGGCTGTTCAGCCAGTCCCCAAATTCATTACCTTTCTATTTAAATACGGTATATCTTCAAGTATCCCCATCTTCTAAAATATCAGTTGCCGGCCGCAGACTCAACATTGGTTATAACAATCGATGTCTTTTTCGTCATAATACGGACTTTATAGACGGTGCTCCAGGCTCTGTTGTATCTATAATATTGAGTTTCAGCGACACTTCACCGAGGATCTTATAGTGGCGCTTTAGGTGGTCTGGAACACTTTGCTATATGAAGCGTCTGTCGGTCACAAAAACGTTTTAGTTGTTTCCGTAATTAGCATTCGACGGATTGATATGATAAGCAGTTCAATTTGGACGCTTAAATTTTTGAAGTACATGTAGTCAGTGTAACAGGAGAAAACGAGTAGGACAGAGATTTCCGCACTGGGAAATACGTAGCTGGGGGGGGCAGAATGATACTCGAACGTGTTAAAATCTAGTTGACAATCTCGAGCTGACCAGGAGTATCCCAGGCGGAAGTGCACCCACTGTGGATCCATCAAGCATGACGACACTTATCGAGTGGGTGGCTGTGGATTACATGAAATTAACATTGTAACTCTAAAGGCGGAATATTTAAGTCGCGCGATTATTCGCGTATGACATTTTCTGAAAGCAAGAAACTTGGCAAGTGGCTTGAAGATCCGAAACCCAATTCTGTTGCAAAAAGGGAAAATTCTCCAAATGACCGCTACTTGCAGCAGCAGCCACAGCACAGTTGAACATGCTGTCATTCCTGTTTCATGAAGCAAACGTACAATTTCCATACATCCGTTTTGACAGTCTTGCTGGAACCCATTGATAGCCCAAACGACGATCGGTTTCAATGCGTATCGCTACTTTACACACTGCTGATCGGCTGTCTAGCTAAGTCTTCTAGCCTAAACTTCCACAAATACATGTATACTTAGCATAGAGTACCCAGATAGCAAGATTCGCAACGCTATCTCTGCAAAGTATTCTAGTAATGAGCATACAGAGCATTCAGAGCTACCAAAATTTGTGTCTTACCCAGTATTATTACCATTAGCGTAACTTGCCCCTTTCCCGGCTTCCACCCATCTCTGATTGAATGAAATGGCCAGCAAGAATCTCTTAGTGATGGCAAAATAGATTGTCGATAAACAGATGCTGGCGCTGTGTGAGCAACGAAAGGAGAGGCCTCTAATACCGTATTTAAAAACATATTTTTATTAATCTTTGAAATGGTCTGCACCATCCCAAAAATACCAATAAACAGTTCCAAATTCGCAACATCAACCACAGTTGGGTTGGGTAAAAAAGGAGCTACAAGCACGATTATTAAATCTAAAGCCAAAGGACCCCTCTTCATGGAGGATGACCCCGGGCCTAGGCCGGTGTCTGTCTGGTCTGGAATGCTGTTAATAGGAAGGGGAAACATCCCAGACAGCCATAAAGATTCTCCACAGGTAGAGGAGGATGATTATGTCTCAGCAACTCAGGAGTCTGAGGGAGAGGATCAACCTGACGAAGAACCAGTCGGTGTTACCGATAAACCGATCGCGGATACCGATAAACCGGTTTTGACCTCCATGAGAGGCCCAAAATCAATCAAAGCATAACCGGCTCTGACACCACGGCGGAGACCGGTAGTACGACCCATGTCGCAACCAGTGACACACATCTCTCAAGACCGATAGATAAAGCGGATAACTCCTCATTACATGACCAGTCTGCTACTCGACCTAACATAGCAAATGAGGGGGACGTAACCACCAAAACACTAGCGCCGCCACCAACATCTTTTAAGTCTCAAGCTCATACGGCAGAAGATATGGCAGCAGCACTAAACGTAAGCCTAGCCCAAACAGTGAACACGCAACCTAGGGTACAAGCAAGGTTCGATATTACTCAAGAACTATTTGCGGCGATATTCATTAAAGCAAAAGGACCGATATCACGATTATCACCAACTGCAAAACGGCCATCTAAATTAAAAAATGGCGAGGTAGAAAGGTTGATAGACCTTTTCGAAAATATAGCCGTCACTGAAAAACAAAGTTGGACGGTATGGAAAGATAAAGTAATAAGTGCGGCCTTGGGAGCGCAAAAATCAACCCAGCCCTTTGAAGCGATCTTGTGGAAAGCATTAGGGCAGGAAAAAAATAAAGGGGCTAACTTGGTCACTCCTGTCTTATCAGGTTGGGCATCGAAGATAGCCGGGACGCAACCATCGGACAAGCAGCAAGCGGTTCAAAAACATTACCTGTTTCGGACTAAGGACTATTCTCCAGAGGAAATAACACATTTGCGGACAGTATGTGAAGAACAGTATGGCAAAAGCGGACCCACTATCTGCCGAGAGGGGTCGGAGGACGAATGGAAAATTGTCAAAGGTCTAGTGGAGGGCTCTATCATAGCACGCCAATTACCACAATTTATTAAGTATATCATGACGTTTGGAGAGCATGTCAGATTAGTCCAAACCATTCGAGCACAGGTTGAGGGTTGCTTAATCCTAGACCTGAAAGGAGAAAGTCCCCTTTCTCAACACCAGGAGCATTCAAGAGAGCATAACAACGGCAGCGACAGCACGAAAATCTGGCTCTCCCGCTTTATGGAAGATGGTCGCACAAGTGAAGACGATCAGTTATAATGCGGGCAATCATTCTTTATTTTTTCATTTTTTTACCAGAGAAACACCAAAAAAGTTTGAGGGGACGAAAGTACCGTTTCATCGCTTTGATCACACTTTAAAAAATATGCATCACTCACGACCTTCCGGTATTAAGGACCCATGGAAAAATCAACTGGAGACTAATGGATCAGTGTATGGTCATCAAGGGCATTACACATGCGTCCCTAAAAAATGTTACGCGAACTATGGATCTGTCTCGTCTTTATGGAATGCTACATAACATCCTGGCAGTCGATTTTCAACTCGAAGATATGGACAGTGGTGGTCCTTTTTCGGGCACTTCCACACAGTGGGAACTGACTTATTGATGTAAAACCTTTTTTAATAAATTTTATAAATCAATTAGATACTATTACAAATATTGAAACATTAGGTCAAATTTTATATAGTTATTATACATTTTTTTTTCAGAATTCTGCCCACCACCTTTAAGAGGTGTATCGAGAATTTCCTGGTGTGGGTTACTATTGGTGATCGAACACCCTACTATGCGCGGCAAGAGACAATGTCTGAGATGTGGGTCCATCGGCCACCCAATGCGAAAATGTAATACTTCTCTAGAGGAGTTTTTGAAGAATAATTGCATTACTATCACAGAAGATGACTTAACTAAAGTCAAGTTACCGGCTCCGACTTTTAAAAGCTTAGAAGAATTACGAGCCACTGTGGCCGACAGAATGAAGAAGCAACGTGACGACTCCTTAATTGAATCGGAAACGACTGAGGTAGTAAATCAAGGAGTCGAAGAATCAACTCATGCTACGAACGAAGCCACGTCTACAATTCACTTGCAGAAAGGCGTTAGTCCGCCGACAGGAACTCCGGTGAACGAGCCGGCTTCGGTGCGCAACAACGGGACTTCAACAACTCAGTCTTCAAATGACTGGACAACTGTGTCTCGAAATAATCGTGTCAGAAGATCGGACACCCACCCCGCACCAGTACCGTCTGGTCGGTCAATTTCAGCTGCTGTACGACAACAGCAGACGTCTCCACCGGCTGGTCAGTCAATCTCAGTTGCTGCCAGACATCAGCTGTCGGCATCTCCATCGAAGATGCAACACGTACCACTTCAGAAGAAGAACAGACAACCAGACGGCAGACAAGCTACGCCAGTCAGGAAACACGTGGCCCAGACTCTCCAGTCAAATAGTACAGTGCCCAAGCAAAAACAGCACACGGACCTGTTGACCCGAGAAACAAAAAATAAGGAACGATTATCGGAGCTGATAAAAAAACGTCAGAACTGGAAGGTAAGGTAAACCACAATGTTGAAGAACCAATAACAGACGGGAATAACAGACGGGACATCCCTGAATACATCAACCCTCGATCAAATCGAGAATATATTAGGCATCACGGCAGTCAATACCCCTTCCACAGGAAACTGCCAAGTATATGCAGTTTCGCAAGCATTGCTGACGACACAGTTTCACAACGCTTCTTCTCATATCATAGAAGAAGCAGCCCAAGCACTGAAGGAAGGCTGCTACGCCAGGGCATTAATCGATTTTGAAATTAAATTCCCTCATGGGATAAGGAAACAGACGCTTCTGGCTCTTGGACGGGGTTACGACAAGATTTCTTTTAAGGAATCTCTTAAGGAATTTGAACGCTACTTCTCAGACTTCGCGTTCAGCGGATCAAAACTAGGCGATATGGTGGACCCCCAGGCTTGGGGAAGTAATGACACTCTTGCGAGTATCAGCGTGTTATTACAAAAAGAGATATATGTTCTCAATTCAGGGCTCAACAGTGAGGCTCCAGGGGTGATATGCTTCTCTCCGGAGATCAAAAGTAAAAACAACAGAAGATATATGATAAGTGGAGAATAACCCCTTACCATGGAAGACTGCGTGCATCGAATTCTAAAGGCCAAGTCCGAGGCACCAAAGGATGAATCAAAATGGCCAATTGGGTTACATTTTAGTGAAGCCCACTATACTGCGTTCTTATATGGATCTCGAGCAGGTACAACTACAACATATAAGGATACCTCGGATGTGGACATGTCCACTAGTGGAAGCGAGGAGGATAATGAAGAGTTTGACGACGAGAAGGAAAACGGATAGCACCCTATTCAGTCAGCAGGGCCCGCAAAAGAGACACAGGTCTCTGAGGGGTCAACGAAGACCGATATAATTATGGTCGACGATTCAGACACAGGGATTTCGGAGTCCAGTCAAATCACGACCTACAGTCAGCATGAACCTTGGGATCCTGACACGTGGAAGGGAGACATGGAAGATCTTATAAATTGGCTCCAAGGGCCTACAATTCACCATGCTTTAAAAATCGAAATCGAAGAGATTATCTTAACTCATGACCCCAGATTGTGTGAAATTTTGCACTTTCTTACGGAATCAGTGGGAAGATTATCAGTACCGGAACAGGAAAGGATTATGCAATTAGATATTTCGAATCAAGCAGTACAAGACCGCTTGATGCAACAATACCAAATATCTCGTCCAGTTCTACATCAATGGCTGCACAAAATTTGGAAACAACAGATTGAATCACCAGAGGTCCTCCTGTTAACCTCAGAAGATTCTCAAACCTCCGAGTATCTACCGCCTCAAAGTCCAGTTGAGGACCCAGAGCCGAGCAATAAGAGAAGATGTACCCGCCGGAGCGCTTCGAATAAACAGAAGTTATCAAAAGACCAAGGAATTATTACAAACGAAATAACAGACCCGTCTATACAGCACGTTCAACGAGAATTAATTGATGACTTCGAGGAGACGATCGATGAGACGAGTCAGGGCCAGAAAAAGACTGTAAACTGGGTTCAAGTTTGGGATGCACATAAGTCAGAATGGGAGAGGCAGACAGGTATACCCTTTCCTAGAGTGGACGCATCATCTCAGATATGGAAAAAAGCGATTATATGCGAAGGAAACAATTTACTTCACCTTCTTAAGCAGAGCGCTAGAGGATATCATCTATTAGACAGGTTAGACCCGGCTTTACTAACAAAACTAACGCAACCCTGGAGAATCCAATGCTGGTATGATATGATCCACCAAGGAAAGCAAGGGCAAATAACGGGGTTAGAGCCATCCTGGTTTAAAGAGTGGGAAGACAGATTGGAATCTTTACGACATCCATCACATAGGATACTCATCATGAATAGCACGCAGGAGTGGATAGCTCTGAAACAGGTTAAATACGGTGGAAGTCATCTAATACGCCTATGCGCACCGGCTATTGCTGTAAAATCGGCGCAACATTCCCTATGTGCACACATTCATGCCGAACAAGTGTCGGCAATTCTCGGGGCAAATTATCACCCTGTGGACTCCATTGTAACTTTACTTACCAGACATTTCCAGGTAAGTAAAACCATTTCTATTTATGCGGAAAAAGTACAGAATGTCCTAACTGGTCAGGCGGGAGCCTGGGGGTTATTAGTGGATTACATATTTGATACACATGTGGCCATACCTACCAACAACACCTCAAACAGTACACATAACTCAGGACCCGATATGGATCCCCTTTGTTACTAAGGGCTACGCACGGTCATTCCCAGCTGTCAGAAAGGTTAAGCCCATTCCAACGGAAAAAAATGCATTCACCGATATAATGAAGTCGACGGATCTCACCACGGTCACCCTAGCATCGAATCCAGAAAACACGCATGCGTATTTTGACCTATCCAATCAAGATTTATATACAACGCTTCACACGTTAAAAGAAATGGAATATGTTCCTGACACAGAGGACCCCATGGCGTTTCCCGTAACGGCAGGATTTCAACTCTTATCGCAAAATGTTCGTGGTTTTAAGAAAGAGGATATTTCTCATTGGCTACAGGCTTGGAGGAGAAATGCTCATTCCCGGACACCCAGATTCCTCCTCTTGCAGGAAACTCACATATCTGATACCACGAGTGCACAGGATATATCAAATCAATGGAAATACATATGGGGACACTCTCATATCAGTGAGCCATGTGCATTTGGGAGTATCGGGACCCAGAAAAAAGAAGGAGTGGCAATCCTAATAAACCCTTTAATTGCGGCTGAAGTGATTCCATGGCGTAAATACAAATGGACGTCCCGATTTATTGCGATTCAATGGAAAGATTGTCTAGTTGTTAACATTTATGCTCATTCCGGAGAAGCGGCTCTACGTGAAATTTTTTCATGGAACTATCGAATCTTTTATGTGACATGGCATTACACATTATCCTAGCCGGAGACTTCAACTGCGTGGAGTCTCCTGTACTGGATAGATTAGGAGGGGACAGATTGGACAAATCTGAGAGTTCCACTTTATCGACATTAGTTACCCGGTTTAACTTACACGATGTCGGATCATTTGGAGCCTCAGCTTTGAATGATGAACACCTAACCGCACTAGATCATTTTACCTACTGGAGAGGTGGCCAGACGAGCCGGATAGATCGTATTTACATTTCATTTTCTCTTACCTCTTGGTTTAGTGACTTTACGGTGGGTAATACCCCCCATTACTCCGATCACGAGCAAATCTTAGTAACCCTAAGAGATCCCGTGACTTCATCACGCAAACCCCACAAAAGATGTAGAATACCGGGGTACCCTTTTAATGGGTACAAGGTACCAGAAATCGCACAACCCTTGGAAAATGATGTAATTTGTTTACTCGACAGTTTTAAACAAAAGCGTATAACTTGGAATGGAATGATTGCGAAATGTCAAGATTAATTATACCATGCAGCACGAAAAGCTGCTCACGACGAAGGCGGCGGGCGCGTACGTTAACGAGACATATAACTGAAAACGCTACCACTCGTAAACAGCGATTGCTTGCGATTCAATCTTATAATATTAAAAACCATTTAGTCAACCGGAGACAGGGATTACACAGGTCCATTCAGGACATCAGATGGCTCTTTCGGAGAACAGCGATATGGGAACGGGACCAAACAGTGACACAAATTACTTCCGGTCACGGCCTCATTTTTGATTCTAATCTCAGTATCCCGGATCGCTTCGCCCGGACGTGGAGTCTGATAATGGGAACACGCCACTCATCGATTTCGCTGACTTCACGATCAAAAGAATTGGAACATTTTATGGAAATTTCCCCAGAACGTAAGGTTTCTTCAAATAACAATTTAATGCTAATGGCACCAATGGCTGGCGGGGAGGTGCTTAGGGCGATTAAAAGTTTAGAAAGGCGTAAGGCATCGGGCCAAGACGGGATCAGTAATGACTTCTATAAAGACTTTCAGGATATTTTGGTGGAGCCTCTTACGGAATTATACAACAGGATCCTACAAGGAGAGACACCACCACCGTCTTTTTTCCGAGCTCTAGTAATCCCACTTCGAAAAAAGGGTGACTCCTCAGACGCGTTGGATTACCGACCGAATTCGTTATTGCAGTCAAGCTATAAAATTTTCGCAAAAGTTTTAGCAACTCGACTACAAACATTTTTGGGATCCCTGATTGGCGGAACACAACAAGGATTTGTGCTCGGCCGGAAGATGGACAAAGCAGTAACGATTATGATGGAAACTCTAGCGAACACAGCCGGCACTCAATCTGACACACCAGAAGACGGAGCTGGCATATTATTTCTTGACTTTGCCAAGGCATATGATGCATTGGATCGGGAATATTTGTTTAGTACCCTCACTCTATTTGGATTTTCCAGTACTTTTGTACAATTAATGATCAATCTTCATTGTGGTACTACTGCTGAATTTTTAGTGAACAAGGACAAATCTGCTCCGATGGAAGTCACGTCCGGGATACGCCAAGGGTGCCCATTGGCTCCACTACTGTTTATCATAGCGGTAGAACCCGTGGCGTTAGCTATTTTACAATCGTCAGATATCAAAGGCATCAAACCGACGACACAAAAGGGAGGTGGGACTCACACATTCTCAGCGTTTGTCGATGATTCGACTATCTTTTTACGAAAGGCGAGTCAAATTCAGCCAGCGTTGGAAATAGTGCACCTATTTGGTAAGTTGTCAGGATTAAAAATCCAGACAGCCAAACGTAAGTTTTTATTTTTGGACCCAACAGTGGACTTACTGGATTGGCATGGAATTCCCACAATTGTGCCGGGAGAGACAGTCCGGTACCTAGGCTATGAAGTTGGACACGCAAATTTGGGGGAAAAGAACTGGGCTTTATGTATCAGGAGTATTAAACGGAGAATGGCAACTGCAGCCAAATGTGGTATCTCGATGGTTGACAGAGTAACTTTGTTTAACTCTATTGTTGTGCCTGCAATTCTATTTACAGCAACGGTGTTCGATCCGCATATGGACATAATGAGGAGGCTTATCCAAATGCAAAAGAGCTTTATTTGGACAAAATTGACGAACGATGATATCCTGGTAAGGCATAAAATTTCTCCAACTCTTCTGTATACGCCAAAACAAGCAGGAGGTTTGGGGTTGATAGCTTTACCTATAGCAATACGTGTTTAGAGGATGAAGGATGCGCTCCGGTGGCTACTTGCCAGACCGGATATTTAAAAAGAAGCCTGGCTTGATTGGAAAGGGCTGCTACTTCGAGGGCCAACTGGTCAGATCTCACCTCGTGCACGACAGCGCGAGCACCTGAAGAGCTACTGCGCATCAAATGCCAAAAAGAAGTCCCTTCAAGTGGAGTTGGGTCAGTCAATTGGACCGACTCCTGATCAAGTACGCAGTCTGGTTACTTATACGAGATCTCCTTTACCCCAGCTCACGCGAAGTGCAATTTCACTAGGAGTAAGTCCGTCACGTGGTGTGGTACCTGGTCAAATCCTTTCAATTACAGTGGATGTCTCGAAAATCCCTCATCACGGATTTTTAACATCCCAATTACAAGATTTCTGGGACGTTTTCCCGTGGGCAGACAATGCATGGATCCAGGATGAGCGCATGCGAACATTATCACGACGGAAATTCTACAAGATTCCGGAAGTACCCATTGCTACTTTGCGAATCAAACGAATTTCTCATATTGTGTACACGTGGCAGGTGCCACAATCACAACAAATATCGCATACTAGCGCCAAGATTAAGAGATGGATGTGCGCCATAATATTAGCATCCCCCCGGGTGGAGGTAGGCCAATATATCCGACAGGCACCTTCAATAACTCTATTTCACTGTCCCTTACTTCTGTCTGACGTCCAGTGGAGAAAAATAGACAACGACAGGGAGGAAGGCACACAACAGGGGACAGCACATAAAACGCACCTTCAACAGTTAGAAGATGGAATTTATTGGATTGTCAGTTCGTCAACAGACCCCGTTGTGGTTAAGTGGATCCCGGTAAACACAAAATTTGTGGTATGCAAGCCGCATCCAGACTTACACGATTTTCCATGGTCTCTGGACGAAGATATTCGCTCAATTTGGCGAATTCCAGCGTCACTGAGAAAGAACAGCAAGCGGTTGTATTATCAAGCAATGGCCAACGACCTCCTACCTGTCTTAGACAAGTGGGACCGAAAACATGGCCGTGATCGATGGTGGATAACTCTTCAGGACCAATCCCCGAAGCAGATCTGGAAGAACAATCATATATTATCGGATTATCAAGTGTGGGTTCTATATCGTCTTACTACGCTGCAGCGAAACACCTTCTTTGTCCAACATACAGATAATGACACGTGTATACTGGATCCAGTGTGCAACAGTAACAAGACGGACGTTCAACATATTATGTGGAGCTGTACCAGAGCTCAGCTATTCTGGAAACGTCTCATCGAACAGTGGACTGGATCGGCATCTCTGGACGACGTAGTGTCCAAGTATCAAGAAGAAATTGTCAAACGGACGGCGCCTGCGGATACTACATTTTTAGACACGGCGATGATGAAAATGTGCGGAATGGATATTCTGTCGTACCAAGGCCTGTTTCAAAGAGTCTGGTGGGGGATATGTAGTATTGCCCATGTGTGGATGTGGCAATTACGGAATCGGACGATTTTTGAAGGACGATCATACTCGCAATGGGATCAGGTGGATACAATATGGTCGCATTGCAAAAATCAGTTATTTGCTGTCGCGGAGTACGAGAGCCAAATTCCAAGTTATCGAGAGGATGGTATACGGTTTCTTCTCTGTCTTCAGTGCTTCTACAACATTCATCCAGCGCCACCATCCCGAACGGTGTTGAGACATTGAAGTACCCCACCCGACTCCACGAATGGTCACCCTGAGCCGAGGCTAAAAATTAGAGTGCAACAGTTTATAGTAGCGAATAGTTAAGACTAAATAGACTAGCTTTATTATTATTAAATACCAATAAACAGCTCATGCAAATAACACAGTAAAAGAAAACTTTTCAGTCCATGCACAACCTCCTGACACACCACCAAATCCCACCTCCAACAGACTCCCCCACTCACTCT
>MIQA02004934.1:23386-34091 GCA_001887855.2 Sclerospora graminicola | reverse complement strand
GTCGCTCTCAGAAATTCTTTCTGAGACGCGAACACCCACGGGGGGGCCAGACGACTGACTGTCGGAGGGGGTACTCCGTCCATCCGAGTCATGATCCGATCCGGCATCCGGCCTGCTGGATCGGTCACTTCCATCCGCTTGATCGTGACGACTCGGGATTGTTCATTTGTTTGAGCTCACCTGGCTGTACCCGTCATATGGCGGTTTGCGCGCTCATTGGTGGACCCTAGGGCGAAAAGTGTAAATCCGTCGAAAAGGGAGATGAGTGTTAGGACTAGGGGTGACGAAATAAACCCACACTTGTTATTCAGTAAGTAAATTGTCATGATTCGATTGGAAGAACTATAATGGAATGGCTAGGACCGGACTCGGACCAGAAGGAAAAATTGCAGGGATATACTCAAACGAGTTTACCGAAGGTGATACGTGACATGGAAAATGGTCTTGCAGTGAAAAGTCATGGATTATGCCACTCAGATGTCATCACTGTAACTATCGATATTGATGAGTATTCTTATCACGACTTGCTCCCAGGCTCCATGCTTCCTTTCTGGGGAACATATCAGTGGAGCTCTAACCCGTGGATACAAGAAGTGCAAGCGGATGTACTAGTGCCACGGAAATATGAGCGAATTCCAAGAATGGCTATCAGAGATTTAGGTATTACCAGACAAACGAAAACAATGTTTACGTGGCAGGTTACTGGAATCAGTGAAAAATCCCATACGTACGCCAAAATAGGACGATGGCTTTGTGCTATAATTCTAGCTTCACCGAGAGTGGAAATCGGTCAAACGCTTGGAGTCAGACCACCAATCCAAATGGATCGAGGACCGGCCTGTCTACAATCGTTCGAGTGGTCACTTGTGTCTCCCGGGAAGGTCAGAGGAGTAGCAACGAACAGTAACGATTCATGCATACTCACACAACAAGCGGATGGCATAATATGGAGAATGATCGCAAGTACACTACAGGATCAGGAGGACATATCCTCACCTCAAGATGATTACGTCGTATTGAAACCCCATCCGGATTTGCATCTGATAGGATGGTCAGTCGAAGATTCGACGCCGATACGAAAAATATGGTATCAATTAAGACGAGGTTTCCGGAAACTGTATTTTCATGGGATAGCACCCCAATTACCAAAGGTGCTATTGAAGTGGAAGACCAAATGCACGACAAGTTCCTGGTGGACTGGCTTACAAGATGTGGAGTTGAATAAGGTATGGGAACATGATAATATGCTGACAAATTATCAGGTTTGGGTGCACTTTAGGGCGGTAACTATGCAGTTAAATACTTTTCATATCCGGACAACCTCGGATCGCAGCTGCGAACTAGATCGTACCTGCACATCCACAAGGACGGATATCAGTCACATCCTCTGGGAATGTAAACGAGCGAAAGCTTTCTGGCGTCGGCTGATCCAGCAATGGCGAGGAGTCATTCTAACCGATAGGGAGTTATCTCTATTTGAAACAGCGGTGGTGTCCCGAAAGGCGCCCCCAATTGGATCAAGAATAAAGGAGGCAATGATGCATCAACATGGGTGGTACGATGAAACCTACACAGCGGTATTTCAGAGATTATGGAATGGCCTGTGCGGGATTGGTGTTGCGTGGCTATGGCAGCTTCGGAACCAAACGATCTTTCAAGGAATACTGAGAGATGCGTTTGACCATCTCGAGACTATATGGAACAACTGTAAAATCCAAGTCGCAGCAGTGGCAGAATATGAAGCACGATCATACTCAACTCGGGAAGACGGTATTAGACTACGTATAAGTTCACAGTGCGTCTTCGAATATCTTCCAGCACCAGATACCCAGTTCCCAAGTGTCGACCAAGATCAAGTGTCTGTGATACGTGACAGTACCACACCCAATAAGTCTGAGCCTAGATTACATTCTAGAATGCATATGTTTATAGTAGCTAATAGTTAAGACTAATTAGAACTACATTTTACTACTACTAAATTGTCATGATTCCATACCTGTTTCGGATCCGTATTTTGGACTCCTCTCCACCACTAATTCGCATCACATCGCCGATTCCATTTATTGATTATTGGAACCAACCCTGGTGCCACTCCACATGTGCGCACGTCCAATTCTGATCACTACATTGTACCTTCTTTATGGTACAGGCGCATTAGCTTCGAGTGGGCCTTTCTTTGAAGCTACGAGGTGCTTGTTTTGCAACAAGTGCTGGTTTTCAAAATTTGTTCTCTGACTAGTGCTGGTTTTGCGATTTACTCTAAGTTATATCGAATCGCGCGACATTTTTCGTAACAAACAGGCGGATAACATCTGATTGGCTCGTGACATAAAAAACCGAAAACAGGCGGAGAAAACTTCAGATTCACCTCTAAATTTGGCTGGCTGGCTGGTACGAAGTATCTCTTATCCTCCCTGTGTCTCATAACCGCATTCCTCAAATAGTATGGGCAAGGGACAACGCGCTCGCAAGGCCGCCGCTGACGCCATGTTGGCGGCTGCCATGGCACCGAGCACGCCGTCGGTGCTAGAGCCCAAGCCCCAGCTTGTGACCCCAACGATTCGTCCAAGTGCTCCAGCATCGAGGCAAAAAATCCCGTCCTTGGCGCCTTCTTCCGAGCCCTCTAGCGACGTTTCCAACGAATTCCGTGAGCTTTTGTCTGCGGATCAACGTGCAGCGTTCCAAGTTCTGGAAGAGGCAGATGTCAAAGTGCAACTGGACGCTTTCGTATCGCGTCTTGTTGCTGCGTTTTCGTCACAAAGCGAGCGTCAAGCTGCTGCTGTTGACCTTGTGACGGCGATTGAATTGATTGGATTTGCACATCCTGCCGCGATCCACGTCATGGACGAGCTCCAGACGTTTCTTAGTGCAAAACCCACGAGCGCTCGAGAAGGCGCGTTGCTGGCGTTTCTTGCCTTGAGTCAGAGTCCCAAGCTCTCGTCAGTGATGGAGCCCGTGCTGGTTGAGCAGCTACTTACACTAATGCAGCGCCACGCAGACTCGGAACACGTGGTAAAGAATACGGCTGCTCTGGTGGTCAAGAGACTGGTGCAGCAAGTAAACCCACTGGCGATTCACTCGCTTTTAAAACAAATTTACCTAGCATTAGAGCTACGACAATGGCAGAGTAAAGTTGCGGCATTGACTTTATTAAAGCAACTTAGTGAAAGTGCTAGTGAAGAAGTTTCCGGATGGTTACCGGAGATTATGCCAATCGTAAGTGCGTACGTTTGGGACACCAAGAAACAGGTACAAACGGGTGCCATCGACGCCCTCGTGGCCGTGTACTCGCAGATTAACAATGAAGATGTCGTGCCGCTTGTCCCGACTCTTGTGGGCGTCATTGCGCGCCCCGAAGAGACAATAAAAGCCATTGACAGTCTCTTGGCCACGACCTTTGTCTCGAACGTCGATGCCCCAACATTGTCGCTCATTGCGCCTTTATTGCACAAAGCTTTACGGGACACCAGTATTCACAGCTCGTCTTTGAAACGTAAAGCTTCCAAGATCATTGACAGTATGTGTCGCTTAGTTGTCCGTCCGTCGGATGTGATGCAATTTGTACCGCTGCTGCTTCCGCAATTAGAGACAGCAATCGACCGTTTAATCGATCCAGAAGTCGTCGAAGCCGCAAAAGAAGCACGCGCGCATCTTGTACACGCTGCAGGGGATGGCGAAGCCTTGGAAGATGATCCCCTGGAACGACGAAAGAAACTCGAAACCGAGCTCTTGACAGTCTTTACCGATCGTTTCGATCGCTCAACGCATCCTGGAGTCAGTGAATTTACACTCCAATACGTGACTGATATCTGCACCGAACTCGCTCTTCAGAATCGTGGCACCGAGTGGCGAGAAAGTGTCCGTCGCTATCTCGCCCCGTTTCTTCAGGAGCTTGAAATCGAGCAGCTACTTGATGCGTTGCGTCTTGCCGGCGGTGGATTCGGAGACGAAAGCGAGCGCGTCAGCGATCCAAACGATGTCTGTGACGTCGACTTTTCCTTGGCCTATGGAGGAAAAGTGTTACTTCGAAACGCGCGTCTTCGCCTCACACGTGGCCAGCGCTATGGGTTGATTGGAAAAAATGGGGTCGGGAAAACGACTCTTATGCGCAACTTGGCGTCAGGAGCAATTGAAGGCTTGCCCGCGACCTTGCGCTCGGTTTACGTCCAGCACGAAGACATTGTTGAAAGCCGCGGCAGTTTGTTCGAGTCCATGTGCCAAGCACCGGAATTGGCGCATCAGTCTCCCGAGGCGGTGAAACAGGTGTTAACGGACATTGGCTTTAGTTCTACGATGCTTGACGGTACCATTGAAGCGCTCTCGGGTGGCTGGAGGATGAAACTCGCGCTGGCCCGTGCCATGCTCTACAATGCCGACGTGTTGCTCTTGGACGAGCCCACGAATCACTTGGATGTCCATGCCGTGCACTGGTTAGTCGAGTATTTGAATTCCCTCGAGACAGTGACCGTCTTGCTCGTGTCGCACGATACCGGTTTTTTAGAGAATGTTTGTACCGCGATTTTCCATTATGAACACAAGAAACTCGTGTTGTATCCCATGACACTGTCCGAGTTTGTCGCGCTTCATCCCGAGGCGAAACATTATTATGAATTGAAAGCGTCCGAGAAGATGTGGACCTTGCCGGAACCTGGTCGACTTGAAGGAATCAATTCAATGACGCGCCGTATTTTGACACTAGACAATGCCACGTTTACCTATCCGGGCGCCGAGAAACCGCAGCTTGAAAATGTCTCGGTTAAATTATGTCTGGCGTCGCGGGTGGCGGTGATTGGTGTCAATGGCGCCGGGAAATCCACGTTGATTAAAATGATTGTGCAAGAAACAGCGCCTGACACGGGCACGTTCTGGAAACACCATGCCGTGCGTGTAGCTTATGTTGCGCAACACTCGTTCCATCACGTGGAAAAGCACTTGGAGAGTAGTCCTGTGGAATACTTTCAATGGCGTTTTGGGGGGGAGAATGGCATTGATCGGGAATTGGGGGATCATGTGAATTTAAAACAGACTGAAGAAGAAAAGAATCTTGTGGGAAAGAAACAAGGTCAGGTGGAAAAGATTGTGTCGCGCACCAAAGGGAAACGCGGGACACTCGAGTACGAGTGTAAACTCGTTGGCATGACCGAGCGCTATAATAAACGCTATACGTTAGAACAATTACAAGAAATGGGGCTTGGAGCCCTGGCTGAAGCCGAAGATATTCGTCAAGCGACACTCGCGGGCGGCCTCGACTTGCGTCCACTTACTACGAAGGAGATCCAGCGTCACCTGGACGACTTTGCCTTGCCCGCTGAATTTGGGACCCATGGAAAGATCCATGGGTTATCTGGTGGCCAAAAGGTCAAGCTCGTGATCGCAGCGGCCATGTGGAATCGTCCGCACTTGCTCGTGCTGGATGAACCGACCAATTACTTGGATCGAGCTGCGCTTGGCGCTCTAGCGGACGGCATTCGTCAATATGCTGGCGGCGTGATTATGATTTCGCATAGTGAAGAATTTTACAATTCGCTTTGCACGGAAAAGTGGCTGGTTGAAGGTGGTCGGTTAACGATCATTGGGGAGGCCCAAGAGAAGGAATATCGAGCGGGAGGAGGCCGGAAAGTCATTGACGACGAGCCCGAAGAGGAGAAAAAGGTGGGAAGTAACATCAATGCGAACGTCAAACGCACGAAACTCACCAATCCAAAGACGCTGCGTCCTCTTAGCAAGCAGCAGATCCGGAAATTGACCAAGTTGAGCAAAACTGCTGGCCTATCGTTTGACGACTTTGTGGATAGCCTGACACGTGAGAGTCCGGAATGGAAGTGGCTCTAAGCGACGGTACCGATATGCATGTATAGACTAAATAAATTTGCTGCCAACATTTAGACACCTTGTTATTATTGTGGCTGTCACGGTTTTTTGGCGGAAATCACCTTATTTTGCGAAAATTATCGTTTGTATGTAACGTGTGAGCAAAGAAATACTGCGCTGCCAATTCTACACCAAAGTAATAGTGTGGGGGTGTACGCGTGCACAGAAACTATGGGCACGCGTTTTAAGTTTATGGAACGGTTGGTGGGCCAATGCAACGGATTTAGATCCATACAAGTGGTATTTTGTAACCAGGCAGGCACCGCCGATTTCACCGGCGATTATGCAGAGGCTAACGATAAGATGTGGCCGCGAAGCCCAAGCGTGCAGCAAGGAAATGTCCAGATTGTGGTGGGCGTTGTGCTCGATAGGAGCAACATGGCTTTGGCAACTCCGTAACGAAAATATTTTCCAAGGAAAACGAAGGACAGAGCATGAGCATATAGGTTATCTTTGGAAAAAAACCTTGGAGCAAGTGCAAGCGGTTATTGAGTTTGAAAAGAAATTTGCCAGTTCGCGGTTACGTGGAATACGTTTGCAGATATGTCTCGAAAGCATCCAGGGTGAGATGCAAGACCGACCGAATGATAGTCGGAAATTTTTACTCTCGTTTCATCGGGATGAGTATCGATCAGAGGAAGGTTTACATAGAGTACTAAGGAATTTTATTGTAGGTAATAGTTAATCTTTACTAAATAGACTACGTTTTACAACAACAACAATTCTACACCAAAGCTCAATTGGTTTCGTCAAATGTCCAAAATAGAATCAGTAATGACCAAAATTATTCGACACCTTTTCATAAATTATACAAACCATCACAAACGGTTTTCAAAGGATAACTATCAACATCACCACCAACCAACTTCGGGCGAGGTGCGCGCGAATTTTTCGCGCCAAATTCATTATGCGCGCTCCCAGAAGTGTGCGCATTTATAAAAAAAAGTCTCATTTCCCATCCAACCACCAAGATGCCATATCAGCGCTACAATCTCGACGTCAAGTTGCGTGTTCTCCAAGCGGCTCAAGACGGCCGTGATTGGCGCGCAATCGCCGCTGCCAACGGCATTAGACGCACGACAGCTTCAACATGGGTGTATCGCGACCAAGACCAGCCTGCAGCGCGCCAGGTCGGTGGTAGTCGCTCACGCCTGCTTCAACACCCCCAACTGGACTTTCTACAGCGCCTGATTGCAGATAATTGCTTGCTCTCGCTGGCCCAGATGGCGACGCTTATCGAGAAAGAGTTTGCCGTGTCTGTGTCCCGTCAGACGGTGGGTAGGGCTCTTGACGGCCTGGGCTACTCTATTAAGATGACGCAGATAGAAAAGAGCTCTATCAACACGATTGTGAACAGGACAAGCGTAAGGAGTTTCTTCTCAAACTGCTACAGTTCCGTGCTGCCGGAAAGAAGATTTTTTACATGGACGAGACCAACATCAATGTGTGGTGCAGTCGCGGCCGCGGCAGGATCAAAAAGGACACCGGGCGGTCAAGCTCACTACAGCGTCGGGTGGACGGAGCATGCATGTTATTGCGTGCATCAGCGCAAACGATATCGCTCATTGGGAGAATCAGTTTGGCTCGTTCAAGAATCCGCAGTGTCAAGGATTTGTTTGCCGCGTCTTTGACCGTCTGCATCTCTTGCACGATCTCAAAGACGTCGTACTTGTAATCGACAATGCTCCATTCCATTCGCACGCCGAGGACGTCACGCTCGATCCAATGTACATGGAATCGACGATCCTCCGGCTCGGCCCGTACTCTCCTATGCTCAACCCTATTGAAAACGTGTTCTCGGTATTCAAGAGCCAAGTCAAGTCCTTTTTGGCGCGCAACCGTCAAGAGATAGTGAGCATACCAGCTGGGAAGACGCAGATTGCTCACCTGATGTAAGACCCACCGGTGGAGATGCTCTTACTCTCTTAATAATATAATAAGTATTCGGTCTATCAAAAGTCTATTGTTCCTTTTAAGACAATAGGAAGAATCAGCTCTGCTGGCGAGACACCTACTTTCTTTTTCATCAATGAGCTAGCTAAAACAGTATAGTGCCGCGATCGCCTGTCAACGCAGCAAAATGTGCTTCATCTCGTTGACCTACAGCTACGTCTTTGGATATCAACTCATCTTCATTCATGGGAGAAAATGACCCCTTAACGGAGCGTCAAGTGGAGAAGCAAGACAGTGAGGCCGGCAATTCTGTACGTACGACGTTGGTAGCTCGATTGATAGGCGAAACAGAGCGTACTTGTGTTGTGATTGATCGAGGTAAGTGTTATTAAAATCACAAGTGAAGGACAAAAAGATTATTCCCAGCGACTGGACATCTCCGTGCAGCACACGGGAGCTCTCATGCGCTTTATCTCTCGAATCTGGACAAGTTTTTGCCTGGCGAAAGCATCCAATTGAATCAGCACCATGGATGGGTGTTGTGGGACGTCGAGTTTATATTTTGCGGGAGCGAAGTCATATTGTCTCCATCCTTGAGACTGTACGTGGATGGAGTTATCATAGACTTTCGGAGACTTTTATCGTGTTTTGTAGTGCCAGCTACACCTTTTACCGGCTTTCTTCCCAGATGTCTGATTCAAAACAACCAGTACAAAAAATGGGCTGTATACAGACCCAAACTTCCGATTCAAAACAACTGTAACACTTTTCTAAATGACCATGATACAAACAGTACGGCGGAATCACTGTTTTGCGCAGCGTACTTGACGGCGACGTACGGGGAACATTGCTCTGGTATTTCCATTTGATTAAGATGCGACAGCGTATCGAATACAGAAGGTCGAAAAATTCGCGCACCCACAATCTTACACGTAATATACAGTACAGTATTCGCTTTGATCCCAATATAACGAGTGCTTGTAATATGAAATTATATGTTGGGAATTTTTAAAACAATGCTACCTTTCGACTACCTGTACATGAGTCGCGCGTAGTAGCGACGAGCCCGGCATTTGGTCCAGGAACAAGCAGCCATAACGTTTATCACCACGACGCCCGACGCATATACGTAGGATGCCGTACGAACCAGACTTCGCATTACTTGGCAAACATTCGATAGCGACGTCTACCGTTTTACCGTTTTAACAAAGCAAGTCATTTGCATGTACAGCCACTGAGTCGTAAATGACCACCTTGTTCACCTGCTGCAGGATGAACGATTGCAATAATGCGACAGTGTTCAAATTTAAAAAGACTCATGTCGTTTTGAAACAGCGTGTTCCAAAACTATACGCCTGAGTATACAATTTCTATGCATGATCCGTCTGGGGATGGGCGTTTTGAATTATAAATATGGGAAGAACGACCGATAAAAAGTGTAGTGAAAGCATAAAGGAGCTCTCGCACTACTTTCGGTTTGATGTAAGTAACACTGACACATAAGAGCGGAAAGAGGGAATGCCCAGCAGCTTGAAATTGTGATTCTTATAGATCAAGGCTGACGCGTTGTTCGACCGCTGACGACGGTAAATGATCGAATGACGAAGATTATAAAGAGACTACGGGGATTGAGAATCATTCGACAGGACCCTGTCGAGTGTTTGATTTCGTTCATCTGTTCTTTGAACAATAATACTGCCCCAATTGAAACAATGGTTGACAAATTTTAAGCCACATCTGGTGAATTGATTTATAGCGCATATTTTGATGACGATAAGCGAGTTTTCATTTTCATGACACACTGGTCGACAAGTGTGACCAAGCGACGCTATAGCCTTCATTGCGAAGGCTGCAACGCAGCTTCAGAAACTAGAAGGAGCTTCCTATCTGAATGATATCGACGACAATAAAGTTGCTCGATCAATGAAGAAAACGAAGCGCACTTTTTGCCCCTTTTTTTTACGGTAGAGTGGTCGCTAACCTTGTAGATTGTTTTTAGACCACAAAACGTTATACTACGACGTCGAACCATTCCTTCTATGCATTGTCTTCGAGGTAACCTCACGAGGTTTCAGCCCGGTGGGTTATTTCTCGAAAGAAAAATACTCGGAATCGGAGTACAATCGAGCGTGTATTTTGACATTTCCGTGCCACAAACGCAAAGGTTACGGCTACTTTATCATACAGTTCGCTTATGAACTCAGCAAAAAGGAAGAACAAGTAGGTTTGCCCGAAAATCCTCTTTCAGATCTTGTTCTTGTGGATACGTATTCTCCGAGATCAAAAGAAGTATCAATTATGGAGCTCACGAACCTCTAATGTTTATTTTATGTTTATACAGACAACCCCCTCAAATTGTTAGGTCCAAAACCAATCATTAAACTATATTATTTTGAAGGTATAGAAATGTATGCAGACGTCATTTTTTGCAGTTTATTGTAACATAATAAACAGCCGCACTTTGTAAACAAAGGAGAAGGTTAATGAAAAGGTTTCTCTGGCGTCAATTGGGAGCATGAATATGGCGTGCCATGGAGCTCTGGCAAAAATGCAGCACGGAAAGACGAATGGAGCGCCAGAGATTTTTAAGAAGTATAAACAGGTTCTAATTGATAAATTATTTTCTACGTGGGGTGCCGACGCAGTAGCAATGTCTCTTTTCTTCAAAAATAGACTTAATTCAGAAATTGAGAAGGTGTCAAGTAAGCTGTTAGAAGGGCCTCCCACCTTTGATCAAAATCCAATTTGACCTCGACCTTGTGTTGAATGCAGCGACAAATCGTTACAAGTAATCATATGTATGTTGTCCATGTAATGGGGTGCCATTACATAAGTGATATCTAAGTTTAAATATCACAGTTCAATTTCAGCCTTAATGTCTGAAATGTGAATATTGGATTATAAGTTGTTATAATCCACCTTGAGAACAGATTCTGATACA
>MIQA02004934.1:0-15407 GCA_001887855.2 Sclerospora graminicola | reverse complement strand
TGTTTAGAAGGGGTATGAATTGATCGCAGCCTAACAATTTGAGAGGATTGTCTGTAGCAATAACTAACTTGCGTGTTGTTTTTGTTCTCAAGGTTACCTCAATCAAGAATGAAAATGTTATGGCAACGCTGCAGCATCTTAGTATGGTCAGGCGTTTAGGCGGACAGTACGTGCGTGTAGTGTCAACACAGGTCGTGGACGTGCATCTGATGAAACTGACCAAGAAAGGTCAGCAGGTTGTCTATGAATAGCTGCAGTGGACATGGACATTTAAGCGCGATAAATGGTCAGTGTAGAATATATAAATAATAGCTCTGTAGTTAATAATTCGGGTGTAAATTTGTGACTGCTCGCGACGGATCTAGCTGTGGAGTCAAAGCTACATTAGGCTGCCATATGCTAATTTTACAAACGCTTAGTTGTAGTAAACTCCGAATTTTGTGATTAGCCGAACAATGATTTGCTGCCAGAATTAAGCACGCATTTCAATTGAAACGCACCATATATTAGGGTAATTTTATTAGGTGTGGATTGTTCTTGCGATTTTGAGTACGGATATCATATCGGAAATGACACTCAAATCCGGCTCTTTGCGTTGAGGAAATTTGCTCCCTCTAACCGAAAAATATCTGACCTTAAGTCGATTCATCTTTTTGTATAGGAAAGCTGTCATTTCCCGCCCAGCGAGAAAATCGACACGGAAAATATAATGCATGCTAAAAGGGACTTGTAAACCGATTGTGAGAAGTCTGGAGACTATCCATCTCCGACTTGTATTGAGCAAGTTCGACCTGTAAAAGGGCGTTATTGTGTTGAAGAGCAGTCCAACCACACTGCGCATCTTGTCACGCAGTGATCAAACTGTCCTTGAAACGCATGACGGTTCGGAATCCAACCCCGAGCTTATCTTCTAGAGCTCGGCATGGCTTCTCTTAACCTAGCGGAGCTGATACCCATGCTCCTGTGGTGAAGCGACTTATAAAATAATGTAACGTAAAACATCAGTTTATCGCAGGAAATAGGGTACCTTAGCAAAATTAGGATAATTTTGTTCAATCAGCAGATAGGTGGAATCCGCATGAACCAATGAAAAGCTCGAATCATGGACTAGGCGGTGGTGTAAAGGGTTATCCTTAGAGATGTCTCTGGAAAAATATACAAGCTGACAAAAGTCGACCAAAAATCCACCAAAAATATCGAAAACATCAGTTTTTCGCGGCATAGAAATGTCGTTTAAAAACCCTAAAAGTCGACCAAAAATATCAAAAACATCAGTTTTTCGCGGAAAATCTTTACTGCGAAAAACTGCTGCTTTCGATTAATCAGCCAATCGTGGGACGCGTAGCAAAAATACACACACATAATTGGTCAGCTGATGTTTCCTGCGGAAAACTGATGTACTGCGATAAACTGATGTTTTACGTTAAGGCACTTTCCAAAGGGCGCATCCTGATTGGTCGAAATGAGGGCCAAGGGTGTAGGCGCCGGATAGTCGCCGCCGATGAAGTCTACCCGCGGCCAGGTGGCGCCAGGCTGGAAACCAAGTCGGCGGACCTGACAAGGGGCGAGGATAGTCGGATAAGCGGGCTGAGCAGACGGAAGGACTATGGAGGTTTGACGGCCGAGGCGCGGATGGCGGACGGCCAAGATGGCAGATTGTTCGTAAGGATGGAGAGAAGGGAGCCTGAGAGAAGAGTATTGTTCTAGTGGAAAGAGTATGCACCGGGATCGTAGGAGAGACTGCCAAGGGATTGCTAGCGTCAGTGGCCGAGAGGCGCGGATGGGTGGCTATCCGGCCGAGCCGGCCGGGTACAATGTACCATTCGGACTGGTACCATATGGGTTCGGTGTACCGGCCGGGTTGGTACACAGAGTCGGAGTTAGCCGGGTTGCGTTGGGTAAGGTACATGACTGGTCAGACGTGTTATTTGAGGTAGGTTACACAAAGGGAGTATTGGACATAGGATAAATCAGTATACGTTTCGCTTTCTTAGACACAAGTCGCTTTTATTGGTTCACGGCAGAGGGCTAACAAGGTCCCCTCTTGCTGTTATTGGTTTGCCCGGGGAAGGTTAAGTTAACCCACCGGAAGTCCCCTGACCGGGAGTCGCGGCGACTTCGTATACTCACCTCAAGTCGCCCGTGTTTTGAACACGGTATCAAGTATTGGGAAGTGGTGACATTTGGCCTTTTGTGGATACACATTTGGATTCGCCCTTCATTGTTATTGGTTTAGCTGGCCGATCGATTATTCTCGGTCCAGCCGGTACTATACAAACTTCAAGTGTCCTATTGGTTTAGCTGGCCGATCGACTATTCTCGGCCCAGCCGGCACTATACAAAGTTCAAGTATATTACCCAACGAGCTCCCCGGTGACGATTTCCGCCCAGGAGCTACCCCTAGTCCTACACTTCATCTCCCTATTGGACGGATTTACACTTTTCGCCCTAGGGTCCATCAAGAGAGCTAACCACCCAGTACTGACGGGTACACAAGGTGAGCTTTTACATGCAACATTCGAGCAGTCGCGATCAAGCGGATGGAAGCGACCGATCCAGCCGGCCTCAAGCCGGATTGGATCATGACTCGGATGGACGGAGTACCCCCTCCGGTAGTCAGTCGTCTGGGACCCCCGTGGGTGTTCGCGTCTCAGGAAAATTTTCTGAGAGCGACTACACCACAATGGTGCGCGTGCCCGGATCTCTTGGTGACCCTGGATATCACCGCGAGTCCCTAGCGGGCGAAAGACCTAAACCTGTCAAATTTGTTGACGATGTTGTGTCGGGTGCATTGGGGGAAGGCATATCGCCCCCAATGCTGCTGAAGATGGAAGGATGCGATGGTCGCCTCGGATTGGGGAGTTCGAGGTTGACATTAAAGAAGAAGTTACTCCCCTAGAGGCTCCGCCGGGGCGGATTACGGTACTACCTACAGCAGTGCCGGCCGCTACACGGATGGAGCCGGATCGGACTATGGTGCAAGTCGCCATAGTCCGAGGAAGGATCATGGTTCCGACCATGATCCTAACGAACGAATGCATATTTTGGATATAAAAGAAAAGATAAAGGAAGAAAAAGCGGAAGTCGGATACGACCGGAGTGGGAAGCCGGCCGGATCGGGACCAAGTCGCGATCTGGCCCCCCTACCCCTAAATAAACCGGATTGGCAGGAATTGGATTATCCGACCTACAAAGACAAACCGCGCTTCGAAGAGGAAGAAGAGAAGCAGGACGGCCTATCGACGATATCGACTTGGAGCGTGCTTTCCATCTTCACGAGTTGGGGCAATTCTTGCGGACGGATAAGGTACTAAAAATAACACGGCCGAAGATCATAGGCGGATTGAAAGGTCCCGTCTCTCCCCCAACTCTCTCAGACGGCCACGTGTCCCTCATTAGAGGACTATTCGACCAACTCAAACAAGCCGGCATCAACACCGGCGTGTTTGATCCGAACGAGTTGTTTGATCTGAAGATGGACAAGTTGAAGGAGGCGTCCAGCGCCCTGCCCGACCACTTGGTACCGCTAGTGGGTTGCTCGCCGCCGTCGAAAAAGATGACAGCTACGACTGGAGTGGCGCCGTCCACGCCGCCGGCGACAAGCAAACCGGCCGGTATATACTCAGGCTCTTCGCAGTACGAGTCTGCCCCTTCGGAAGCGGACTCATCTGATTCATCGGTGGGTATCACCCGCATGACGCTTGGCCCAAGGGGAGCAGCGCGTGTGGCGACGGCCATGAGACTTGGAGGACGTGAGGATCCGGGTACGCCCGAGCGGAAGAACGCCGGCCAGTACAGCGTACAGGCCTGGCGGACAGCGACGGCGGATCCAGACCCGAAGGAGGAAGACGAAGACGCGGATGGACGGGTTAAGAAGGAATGCCAATCTGGCAGCCCGGCTGCCCCTCAAGCCGCCCCTCAAGTCGCCCCTCAAGTCGCTCCTCAGGTGCCGGATCACTTGCAAAACATGTTCTCGGCGATGATGGAGCGATACTTGGAAGAGCAACGTCGGCTGAGCGCCAGCCGCGGCAGTCCGAAGTCACCGGACCAGCCTGCTCGTCGTGGAACGCAGGCGTCCGGACCAGTCCAGTACTATGCGAGGGAGTCGAGTGATGAAGATATGGAGTCGGTGCAGTCCAAGCAGAGTGAACCCCATGCCGCCCCGCCGAGCCGTCAGACAGGTCGCCGGACCGGACGTCGGCCCACGAACAGGAAGCTGTCTCTCAGCGACGTGGATATGGAATCTGTCAGGTCGGCCAAGTACCATTACGATCCGGATGACTTGGATCTGGGGATGTCCCGCCGAGCCCATATGGCCTCGGCCCAAGCGTTTGACGCGGATTCGGGAGCGATCACGAGGGTGCGAATGTCGGCCACGTCCGAGCTGAAAGACTTCACCGGACGCGACGCGGACGAGGACCAGGCCCGAGGATGGTTGAGCAAGACGAAGTCGGCATTTCTCAGAGACCGGACGTCGGACTATGTGAAATGCCTGATCTTCGGGGATTTGATGAGGGGCCCAGCGAAACACTGGATCCAACAGCTCAGCCGGGAAACCCGAGGAAATTGGAGGGGATTGGCTGGTGCGTTCGAGGAGCAATACTGCGGAGCTGGAATGTCAGCGGCGCGACAATATTTCCACTCCAAGAAGCGACCGGATGAGACCCCCTGGAGTATCTCCATCGTTTAAATGTCGCTGGCATGAGAGCGGATATTCCCGTTAAAGAGGACACCAGCCGGTCGGAAGCTGCCCGCGAACATGTGGAACTTTTCATCAGCACGTTGGATGATCGGGAGCTGGCAAACCAGCTGGCGTTAATGCGGGTGAAGAATACGACGGAGCTGGAAGTGACGTTGCGCACGTACCTAAGGGCGAAGAAGCAAGGCCCCAAGGCAGCAGTTGGAACCGGCCGTTTCAAGTCCCGATTTAACGCGGATCAAGGAGGCCGGCCGCCATCTACCAGGACGGCCCGAGCCGTCCGCATGGTCGCCCGAGAGTCAGACGCGACCAGCTCGGAAGAGGAGTATCAGCGATCTGGGGGCGAGTCTGAGGAGGAACAGTATCGGTACCTTTTCTCGGCAGAAGCCAGTCAGCCGTCCCGGCTGCCAGCCGATTCCGGTCAGTCGAAGAGTTTTCCGGCTCGAGCTGACCAGGATTACCCTAAGCGCAAGTGCACTCACTGTGGGTCCATCAAGCATGACGACCGGAGCTGCTGGAAGCGGCTGACGTGCAAGAAGTGCGAGAGGAAGGGACACCCGGCGGAACACTGTCTGTTCACGTGTAAGGCTTGCGGGGAGGTGCATGAGGCGGGACTGTGCCCAATGGAAGAATTCTACAACCTGTTGAAGAAGTGGTACGTCCCGACCAAGCATTCTGGAATGTTGCCGCCCGGAGCGGAAAATATGTTAAACTAGATCGCTCGCCAGGTTGGAATCTGGTTTGAGCCGAGCGGTCTAGTGTTAGTATCTATGCATATGTCGGTAAAGAGGATAATCAAGAAGCAACGCAAAGGATAACCGACAATACATGTAGGTTTGACGATTACGTCACCCGGTCCCCGGCCGGTACGGCTGACCCCTTCCTGGTGAGCAGTATACGGACGGATGAGTATTCCCGGTCTGAAGTGCGAATGGAATTGAATTTGTTACCTGGCGAGTCGCGAGGTTATTGGAAGTATCACTCGCCGGATAAATGGTTCAAGCAGGCCAAGGCGGATGGAAAAATCAATAACCAGAAAGCTACCATGTTGTTCTATTCTGGCGCAGAAGTGTCTATCGTAGACACCACCTTTGCTCGTAAGGTGGGGTGTGAGATAGACGAGACGAAGCGGCAGGAATGTATAGGCATTGGAGAGAGTTTGTACATGACCCAGGGAAGGACAAGAGTCAAGATTACGTTAGCTGGGTCGTTGGTATATTACTTTACCGCCTGGGTAGGCAAGTTGGCCGGGCAGGATGCAATTTTGGGCATGGCTTTTATGGTCCGGGCCGGTATCCGGCTGGACTTATCGCATGGAACATTGACGTTGCCGGACGAGGTACAGATCCAGCTGGCCGGTCGGCGGCCCTTATATGGCGCCTACGTCCAGTTCCTCAAGCTAGGTCAGTTTGTAACGGTGCCAGTGGGAAAGGCGGTGGAAGTAATGTTACGGCCGCACGACCGACGGAGTAAGTTATGGCTGACAAGGGGCGAGTGCTGGGTACCATCTGTGGTTAAAGGGAGTGGACATCTCAACTTCATAAGCGTGACCAACATCTCTGAAAAACCCCTCACCTTGCATGAAGATGTGATTATTGGAATGTGGCTGGTCGAGGATAAAGTGCCCCGCCGGCCGGGCTATGTCACTGTTGGCTCAAGACGCTATATCGAGTGGCAAAACCTGGCTTTTCAGGCAACCACCGATCTAGTCAGCGAAGAGGAAGAGTTAGAAGAGGACCAGACTCCGATGGTGGATAAGCCCGAGTACCGGACCCCTTCTAAAATATTGACGCGGAGCCGGCCGTCGCCGGATCCGGCCGAATGTATTGATCGAAGCTACGCCCCGATCGCGGAACTGGTTTTGCCACTCAGAGGGAGACGGACGAACGACAGAGTCGGGAGAAAGGACCAAGCAGAGTTGCATATGCGGTCAGCCCTGATGACGGTTGTGACGACCGAAGTGAAAGCGGATCGGCCAAGCCGGCCGAGCAGAATTCGGAAATAGCCGAAGGCGGATCGGCCCAGCCGGCCGAGCAGAATTCGGAAGCGGCCGAAGCCGATCAAGTCTGCATTCATGAAGGGGGCGAACTATACGTTGAAGGCATGGAAGAACAGATGGCGGTGCTACCTGAGGTGACCCCCTGCCCCCCAGCAGTCACTATCGACGATCTACAAGTGGGAGAACTGGATGTGAACACCCCGGAGGAAATCAGCAGATTGAAGGATATTATATGGAAAAGACGACATCTGTTGATCGGACCAGGGAACGCACTTCCTCCGGCCGCCCATGGGGCGGTTTGTGATATCGATGTGGGAGGTGCCAAGCCGGTAGCACAGAGATGCCGAAGAGTCGCCCCCCAATATCGGGAAAAGCTTTCAGAGCTTATCAAGGGTTTGCTGGCCACCAAGATAATTCAGCCGTCCACCTCGCCATGGGCTTCGCCCATTGTAATTATTATTAAGAAGAATGGGGTGGATATAAGGTTGTGCATCGACTACCGGCTGGTGAACCGGCTGACTAAGCTGATGATTTATCTGATGCCGCTGATAAACGACCTGCTGGAGGACCTGGATAAAGTTTTGTGGTATTGCTCATTGGACATGGCCAGTGGATTCTGGGTGGTCTCTATGACCGATCGTGCGCGGGAGATCTCTGCATTCGTGACGCCTTTCGGGTTGTTCGAGTGGAACCGGATGCCGTTCGGTCTGAAGAATGCTCCGCAGATTTATCAACGGTTGATAGATAACGCGCTGTACGGACACTTCAAGATCAGGGCGGATCAAGATCCGGCTCTGGTCGGGGATGTGTTCGCCGAAGGTGACCCGGACCCCGACCCAAAACCTTCAGTTTTGGTGCGGCGGTCTTACATTGATGACATTCTCGTTACGGCAACTACCTGGGATTTATTGTGTGACAAAGTGGAGAAGCTGATGGTTACGTGTGAAAAGTGGAACCTTTCGATTAGTGTGGTTAAGAGTTTCTGGGGAAAGACTAAGGTGACCTATCTGGGTCATCAAGTGTCGATTGCCGGATTGGAGGCTAACCCGAAGGATTTGGAGTCCTTGAGTAATCTGCCTTTCCCGCGATCCCTAAAGGCTATGCAATCCTTTTTGGGGAGCCTGAATTATTACAGTCGGTTCATCGAGGATTTTGCAGTCTATGCGGCGGTCTTGTATGAGTTGCGGGAGGTGGATTACCATAAGCTGAGAGAGCAGGATAGGCAAGCGGAGACGCAAGCCGGGCCGGCAATTTCAGCCAATGAGGAAGCGCCCTTTTCGGTTATTTCAGCCAATGGGGAAGCGCCCTTTGCGGTTATTTCAGCCAATGGGGAAGCGCCCTCCTCAAGTATTTCAGCCAATGGGGAAGCGCCCTTATCTGCCCAGGCAAGCGACCGATCGCCGGACCCCGGCGCGGCCGGCCCGGACGACCACATGACCCGAGCGATGGTGGCCTTCGGCATGCTAAAAGCGAAGATGGCGACCACACCGGTCCTGAAACATTTCGATGTTAACAAGACTCCGGTGGTTATCATCTACGCTAACAAGTGGGCCATCTCGGCCGCTCTCACGCAAGATCATGATGGAGTGTACTGTCCCGTGACCTTCACCAGCCGGACCCTGAAAGTTAATGAAGTTAATTACGGATTGGTGGATAAAGAAGTTCTGGCTCTATTACGGATCTTAGATGTGTGTTATACGATGCTGGTGACTCGGCCTATCAAAGTACTCTCCAGACGGTCGACCCTATCATGGCTCTTGACGGCGAACGGGATTGACGGTCGGCTGGGGAGATGGGCGGCTCTGTTGTCTCAGTGGTCCCTCGAAGTTATTAAGTGTACAAAAGGGGAAGAGGAAATACTGGGCACACTGGCTGCCAGCATTACCCCCAGGGCAGAAGTGGAGGAAGCACTGATAGCCATCGCACCTCGGAAGCAGCCTCGACGAACTATTGTGTTGCCGCCGCCAACCGTGGGACCCACGGAGGAACTAATGGTTTTGAGTTTCGATGGGTCGGCGAGTGTAAAGAAAGGGGTCGGAGCCTATAGTGCCATTTTGTGGAAGTTGCCCGAATGGAAGGCGATCGCGGCCGCCTCGGATTTCACGCCTGGCATCACGGTGAACGAGGCGGAGTATAGGGGATTATTGCTGTCCCTAGATCTGTTAGCTGGCCGGACACAGGGGCGGATCATCATATGCGGTGATTCCAACCTAGTGATCCGGCAAATCACCGGAGAGATAGATTGCAAGGCGCCGCGGCTGAGACTGTTAAATGATCGAGTTATGTCCGCCCTGCGGAGATGGCCGGAACACGAATTGCTGCACGTCAAACGAGACTGGAATAACAGCGCAGACCATCTGGCCACCTTGGCCATGCGAGATCAGACCGGACTCACCGTCTCGGATCCAGAATTGTTGGACGAATTGGCGGAGATGAACAAACTATTGGAGATAATCAAACCGGCCGCCAGCGACGAGGGTCCCTCGCCCGAATCCAGCCGGCCCCGGAAAAAAGAATATAACGACCGCGACTGGGAACAGGACGTCCACGCCCGATCAAACCAGGAAGTACCCTGCAGCAATAAAAGGTCCCTCTAGGCGGACCCCCGAGCAGGCCTGGCGAGGCTAACCACGGTTAGTAGTCAACAGTGAATGTTTGGAGTGGGAACGGAAGAGGAACAGATGGATATATTAAAAAAGGAAAACTGAGAGAAATAGAAGAATTAAAGCAAGCCCGACTACTCATCCCCGTCGACGATTATACTTGCCTCGGAGCCGAGTCACGCGAAGCCCAGGGTGGTCGGAGGGCCGTGCGTGGTATTGATTGCGCCAAGGATCTTGCCGGTCAATGGCCGCCAAAGATTGAGCAAGAGAGGTGGTCTGATCCAACGCACCTAGGCCGGGATACCACGTCCCTCCTTCCGCTGCACATCCACTCCTGCGGTTTGGCAGATGGAGCATGAACGGGAAGAGAAACAGGTCCAGGTCACATTCACCATCCCGGATACCCGCCATGATGAACGCGCAGAGACGGACCCACGCTTCGGAAGCTCGCCCCCGACGATTCTTGCGGGCAAGGGAGTACCTGCAAGGGAATTTTAAAGCTTCTGGTTCACCATTGGATTTTATTGATTTTTCAATCTTTTTATAATTATCAGTTGGGGCTTTTATCATTAAACGAAATTCATTCGTTTGCCTATAGCTTGCCTCATAGCAAAAATTTAAAAACTGCTGTTGTCTCACTAATCTTAAAAAGTTGAGCGTATTACGACAGAATATAAACTAGGACGACCTTCCTTAACAAAACTTACAAGTTGACTTGAATCTGGACCTGAAAGTCTGAAGACCGCAACTCCCGCTTTACCTGGAGCAGTATCTAGGTTCACGATGTCTTGACCTATTATCCTACCACCATTCCAAGGACCATGAAAAAACTAAAGAGTTCATTAAAAATTGCTCCATTTTTTACAAATAAACGAGCAATTACCACCGGAGAAGGCGGGATGATTGCAGTTAAAGATTCAGTTCAGTGAAACCTGGATTAACATTAAACGCATTGAATAACCTTATAGAAAACTCCTTAGACTGCTCTACCTCTTTGCTCAAAGAACCCACCATACCTACTATCCTTTCAAACTCAGAGTTAAATTTTTTAGCTGTTTCTTGAATATTCTAGCCGAATAATATTCTAATGTTTCTAATTTAATAGAAGCTTGTTGTTTGAGCTTAGTCAGTTTGCCTATCTCTAATTTAAGGGAAGTTATCGAAAAACGCACGCAAATGCTAGCTATGATTTCTCATGAATATAGGTTATTACATTTAATCAAATAATAGCAAGTTGATTCTTAAAATAGCCATCTCGTCTTCAAGAATACACAATGTTTTGTTACTTGTTAACTATCAGGATCTCTGCCTTCACGGGCATATTATTATCCTTTTAAGTCATGCATTAATATAGATGATCGCATAATTATGCCTATACATACCTATATATTCTATATATACTCTTCGCTTTCATAAATCTATTTTTTATATTATGGCATCAGGAAAATAAAGTGGTGCTGTAATCTTTGCAACTTCGAATTTATATACACACTTTTTAATAATTAGTAAGCCTTTGATGAAAAAAATTAACTAAAACTTATTTGCCGTAATTTCCTTTATATCAAACTCATAAATAATTATTGATTATCAAAGTGTAAATTTAAACCATAAAACCAATCATTTAAGATCGTCTGCTTTTTTAATTGCAGATGGTGTCATGCCATCTAACGAGGGTAGAGGATACGTTCTACGACGCATTATGAGAAGAGCTATGTAATTTTTCTTTAGATTTATTTAAAAATTCTGGCAAGTCATTCAATCTGTTGAAGGACATGCTGTAATTTTGCTAGAATTGCGCTTGATCCAGTTACAGCAAATCCAGAAATATTGGAGAGGATACCTGAATAGAACTATCTTTAACTATTTCTGTTAAATACTGATTGCCTCCTTATTCTCCTGAACTAAATCCTAAAGAGAATTTTTGGCAAAGTAGTCATCTTTTGTTGATGTAAAATTAGAAGTGATGAAATTGGTACCGATGAGTATAATTTTGCTTCCAGCATCCTTTCGACTATATCGATTTTTTTGACTTATCATCACCAAAACTTGCATTTAATGGGATTCGTATAAATCCATGCAAATTTACTTTTCCGCAGAGATTGGAAACATAATTGATAAAGTGACTAGAATTTTGTCATGTCGATGACTTTTTAAAAGAATTAGGCAATAAATCAGCTGCGTTTGAGCGGTTAGTTGTAGGCAGCAGAAGGCAGGTTTGCAAAGTTCCTTCTATCAGCTTTTTTGCTGCTTTGGCAAGACGTTTTCAGGCTGTTTATATTTCTGAACCGACAGTCGAAGATACCATTTCAATTACATACAGTCTGGACATTGGCCCATCCATTTAGCGCTGACGCTGTCACTAAAAACCCCTTGCTCCAAGAGTTCTTGAAATAGCTTTTGTGAAATATTATCGAGAGTTGAGCTTTATAAATCTGGCTTGTACTGGCTTAACACTCCGGCTAACGTGTTCCTGCACTTCTTCTATCGTTGGCCATATATCTTTTAGATAAACATAATTTCCATTTTTTGCTTTTGCAAAGAGACATAATTGGAACTTCTGTATATAACCCAACTGTAGAAGAGCCTCAAAACCAAGAGGAGCCTGTATATTAATTTTATTCTACCAACTATCGATTGCTATTTTAATTAATTCTCCAAATCCGCTCGCTTGTTCTCGGCCGAGATGTACAGGAAGTGAGTAGACTCCCAGATGGCCCAAGCGTGAGTCACGGTGAAATCATGAAGTCTCGCTTTGAATTCCGTGAACCATGGATAGGATGGAAGCCCCATATCCGGCATCTTGGTGTGCAAGATTTTCCAGGGTTCGGTCCCCATGAGTGTGTCGATGGCGCCCGACTTCATCAGGTTAGGGTCCCAAGTCTTTGGGGACGGTGCCTTGTAAAATCGTGGGAATAACCAGAGATGCGGACGGGACAGAGATTGAGCAAGTTGGGAACTGGAGATATCAGCCAGGCTGGTATTGCCCAGTTGCTCGACTGGCCAAGGCAGTATGGCAGACCGATCCGCCCCACTGGGGAAACGCCCTTCCGATAACCATAGAAGCGGAAGTTTGGGAAAAGAGGGCGCAAGAGTAAGAGTACTCCTCCGGACTCTAGACCTGGCGGCCGGTCGCTGGGGTCGGCGTGTAGTACGCGACCCGGCCGAGGTTGAGCGTCGTTGTCTGGCCGGAGACTGGGAAAGAGGTTCCTCTGAGTCACTCAGGTCGGGAGGGGTCAACCACTGATCCGGGATGTCATCGTCGTTGTCCTCCACTTTCTCCTCGGCCACTCTGTCGGAACTCGAGTTACGCGCGACCGGAGCGGCCGGGGCGTCGACAATGCGGGGAGGCAAGGATGGGTCGGACGGGTCATGTTCCCCGGAACCAAATCCTGCCGGCGGCGGAGTCTGCAGATCTATGATCTGATCGGACCCCACTGGACTCGTCGTCCGCCTACCGGAGCGGGAGGGGCGGCGACGGGTATCCGAGCGAGAACGGAGTAATTCAACGTTGACTTGCTGAATCTCGTAATCCTCGTCTTCTTCGTCATCGTCATAGATAACCGAAGGGGAGGATGGTCCCGAGTCCGAAGAAGAATTAGGGGGCACGGCCGCTGATTCCGAAGGGGGCGCGGCCGCTGACTCAGAAGAGGGCGCGGCCGCTGACTCAGAAGAGGGCGCGGCCACTGATTCCGAAGGGGGCGCGGCCGCTGACTCAGAAGAGGGCGCGGCCGCTGACTCAGAAGAGGGCGCGGCCGCTGACTCAGAAGAGGGCGCGGCCGCTGACTCAGAAGAGGGCACGGCCGCTTCGGATTCCGAGTCCTCTTCAGAGTTAGAACTAGGAGTGAGACCGGTTCTACCGGGTGTGTATTGAGGGGATGGAAGAGGGGACCGCTCCGCGAACAGGCTGTCCTCGCTCTCCGACCCGGGCGCTTCCCCGTCGTCCGATTTGTCTGGAGGACATTGGCGCGAGGGTGGAGATACGCTTTGCTTCCTTTTCTTAGGCGGGCTGGCATCAGCCAAAAAGGGGCTGGAACCGGCCGGACGTTTTTGCCCTTGCGACCCTGCCGGGACGGACGAAGAGTTGGGACTGGCAAGGGGCGAGTCGGGGCCGGCGGGAAGTTCCGCAGGTTCCGACCCTGCTGCGGCGGGCAACGGGGTTGGGTTCGGCGGAGAAGTCTTCCATTGACCCACCATTCCCAAGACAGACAAGACGGATTCCCGCACCTCGGGAGGAGCTCGAAAAAGGGGAGCGGCCTGGCTCTGAGTCGCCTCGAGCTGGTTTTGGAGTCCACACAATAAGGACCTAAAACGATCCTCTTTATCCAGCATGGCATGACAAACACGGTCCGCCCGAGCCAGTATGGCATGGGCGTCGGAATTCTCCTGACGGGCCCGGTACAGCTCAGAACGCAACTCCTGTTGCCGAGAAGTGGCTTCTTGCAACTGCCGCTCCAGATCCGTGATTTGGCGAAGGGCCTGGGCGTGGGAGTCGCGCAGGTGGTCGCGGTTGTCCCGCACCTTGTCCAGGTCTTGGGACACCTGGCAGAGCCGGGTACGAAGATGCGTAAGCTCCCGAGACATGTCCGGAATTTTGGCCGATTGCTGTTTCAGCTCTTCTAACTGTTGAACTGCGGAGTGACAAGAAAATAACAAAAAAACTGTAAGCAACTGGGCCATCGCGTAAGAAGAGACGAGGCACTCACGCTGAAGCTTGGATCGTTGGACCAGTTCCTGATTAGCAGACCGGAGAGGTTCAACGACGTCTTCCAACATGCGGAGGCGGTTACGCTCTCCTGTCAGGATGGTGACTTGGCTCTTGAGATCGGCCACTTGTTTCCGGAGATCGATTACTTCCGGAGATGGACCCCGAGCGGCGGCTTCGTCAGCCCGGCGGTTGGCAGCGGCGAGTTGACGAACCAAGTCGGCCTGAATCTGCTCCAAGTCATCCACCTGGGCGGTCAACATGTCCAGCCTCTTTTCCATCCCCGCTGTCTCGGAGATCGGGGTGGATGGCGCGGCCGCTCGTTGTAGAGCGTCCGAGTTGACCTACAATGGCCCTGAGGCGGGCCACCTCATCCTCCGCTGCTTTGCGACCAAGTTTCAGTTCGGCGACCCGGGGGTTCAGGCGGTCCAACATCGCGCAAGAAGTTTTGAAGCTCTGAAACAGAGATTCATAGTTGTCCTGACAGGATCGAAGCTCCTCCCGAAGGGAAGAAACGACGACGTTCAGTCTGTCCCGGTCGCCGCAGGCTTGGCCGTGAACGCGGAGCGCGGCCTCGGCGTCAGCGGACGACAGCACCAGATCGGGAGTGCGAGACGATTTCGGCGGTTGTGCGATCTCCACTCCGCTGGCAGGCGAGTCGTCGTCCACGAGAACAAGACGGCAGACGTTGGCCTTGTCAATTTGCAAGACTGTAGATTAATCAAGACAATGTCAGTATTGGTGGGCATGCATGCTAGCCAGTGCGGAGACCGACCGAGTCCATGGAGATGTTATAAAGTGGTGGGGTGACGTACCAAAGCGAGGCATGGATGAGCGGTATCGGGTCAAGTAAGTTCGAGTGAGATCGTGTCCCGACCGTTGTGCGGCCGTGTCGCGACTCAGGGGCGGCTGTGGTGAAGTGACTTATAAAATAATGTAAGGCACTTTCCAAAGGGCGCATCCTGATTGGTGGAAATGAGGGCCAAGGGTGTAGGCGCCGGATAGTCGCCGCCGATGAAGTCTACAAGCGGCCAGGTGGCGCCAGGCTGGAATTCGGACCGGCGGGACTGACAAGGGGCGAGGATAGTCGGATAAGCGGGCTGAGCAGACGGAAGGACTATGGAGGTTTGACGGCCGAGGCGCGGATGGCGGACGGCCAAGATGGCAGATTGTTCGTAAGGATGGAGAGAAGGGAGCCTGAGAGAAGAGTATTGTTCTAGTGGAAAGAGTATGCACCGGGATCGTAGGAGAGACTGCCAAGGGATTGCTAGCGTCAGTGGCCGAGAGGCGCGGATGGGTGGCTATCCGGCCGAGCCGGCTGGGTACAATGTACCATTCGGACTGGTACCATATGGGTTCGGTGTACCGGCCGGGCTGGTACACAAAGTCGGAGTTAGCCGGGTT
>MIQA02004932.1:0-31777 GCA_001887855.2 Sclerospora graminicola | reverse complement strand
GTTAAAGAAGATGCCAACCGGTCGGAAGCTGACCGAGAACATGTGGAGCATTTCGTCAGCACGTTGGACGACCGGGAGCAGGCGGACCTTCCGGCGCTGTTGCGACTGAAAAATAGTGCGGAGTTGGAGCTGACGCTACGGACTTATCAAAGAGCGAAGAAGCGAGGCCCCAGGGCAGCAGTTGGAGCGGGCAGGTACAAGTCACGTTTTAACCCGGATCTGAGCTACTGGATCCAGTTTTTTGCCGGACCCTTCATCCAATCTCCAAAAATCAAGCACTTCTCATAGTCCGGCGTACGGTCTCTGAGGAAAGCTGACTTCGTCTTGCTCACCCATCTCCGGGCTTGGTCGTCGTCCATGTCCCGTCTAGTAAAATCCTTCAGCTCGGGCGTGGCTGACATTCGCACCGTGGTAATCGCCCCTGAGTCCGGATCGAAAGCATGGGCTGAGGTCATATTGGCTCGGCGAGACATCACCAGATCCAGATCATCCGGATCATAGTGGCACCTGGCTGACTTGACCGATTCCATATCCACGTAGCTGAGAGACAGCTTCCTATTCACTGGCCGTCCAGGTCGGCGACTTGGCCGGTGACTTGGCGGGACGGCACGGGGCTCACACTGATTGGACTTCACTGACTCCATGTTTCATCGATCGGCTCTCTCGCATAACACTGGGCTGGCTCGGGCACCCGACCCCCACGATGAGCCGGCTGGTCCTGTGATACTGGACTGCCGCGGCGGGCACTAACCCGACGTTGCTCCCCCAAGTATCTTTCCATCATCGCCGAAAACATGCTCTGAAGGTAATCCGGCACTTGAGGGCTAGCTTGAGGATCAACTTGAGGGGTGACTTGTGGGGCATCTTAGCTGCCGGATCGGGATTCCTTCTTTATCCGCACATCCACGTCTTCGCCTTTTGGATCTGGATCCGCCTTCGCCGTCCGGGTCTGGACGCTATGCTTACTGGCTTTCTTCCGATCGGGTGTATCTGGATCTTCGTATCCCCCAGACCTCGTGGTCATTGCCACACGCGCTTCTCCCCTTGGTCCAAGCGTCATGCGTGTAATACCTGCAGATGAGTCAGTCGAATCCACTTGCGAAGGGGCAGACTCGTACTGTGAAGAACCTGAGTGTAACCCGGCCGGTCTGCCTGCTGCCGGCGGTGAAGGCGGAGTCGCTCCAGTTGTTGCTGTCATCTTCTGCGACGGGAGCAGCCCACTAACCGTACCAAGCGGTCGTGAAGTGTGCTGGATGCCTCCTTCAGCCTATCTGCCTTCAGGTCGAGCAACTGGTTCGGGTCGAAAGCGCCGATGTTGATGCCGGCTTGCTGGAGCTGATCGAACAGTCCTCTGATGAGGGACACGTGACTGTCTGAGAGGGATGGGGAAGAGACGAGACCTTTTAATCCACTCAGGTTTTTTGGTCGTGTTATCTTCAGGACCCCATTTGTTCATAAGAACTGCCCCAACTCGCGAAGGTGGTGGGCACGCTCCACGTCGGTGTCCGTAACCTTCTGTGATAGGCCATCCAGCTTTTCCTCTTCTACTTCAAAACGTGGCCTATCCTTGCGGGGTGGACAATCCGGCTCTTGCCAATCCATTTTTTAGGGGTAAGTGACCTGGATAGTGACTTGGTCCTGATCCAGCCAGCTTCCCACTCTAGTCGTATCCAGCCTTCGATTCTTCTTTCTTAATTTTTTCTTCTTTGATATTCATAGTATGCATTTGTTTCTTCGGAGCATGGTTGAAACCATGATCCTTCCTCGGACTACGGTGACTTGCACCATAATCCGAGCCGGCTCCAGCTGGGGCATAGTGGCCGGCACTATAGTGACTAGTACCGTAATCCGGCCCTGCTCCAGTAGGAGCCTCCAGGGGGGAACTTCTTCTCTAATATCGACCTCATACTCCCCCAATCCGAGTCGACCATCGCATCCTTCCATCTTCAGCAGCATTGTGGGCGATATCCCTTCCCCCAATGCACCCGACACAACGTCTTCAACAAATTTGACAGGTTTAGATATTTCGCCCACTAGGGACTCGCGGTGATATCCAGGGTCACCAAGAGTTCCAAGCACGCGCACCATTGTGGTGTAGCCGCTCTCAGAAATTCTTTCTGATATACAAACACCCACGGGGGGCCCAGATGACTGACTTTCGGAGTGGGTACTCCGTCCATCCAGGTGTTGATCCGAGCCAGCATCCAGCCGGCTGGATCGGTCACTTCCATCACCTTGGTCGTGACGACTTGGATGATACAGCCAAAATCACACTTTCCAATAGAGATAAACCGTGTTCAAAACACGGGCGACTTGAGTTGAGTATATGTAACGCGACGACCCCCGGTCAGGGGACTCCCGGTGGTCCTTCACTGAGCAAATTAATAGCAGCAAGAGGGGATCTTGTTAGCCCTCTGCTGTGAACGACTCGCGTTTTAGAAAGCGAAATGTATACTGATTTTATCCCTATATCCAATACAACCTTTTGTGTAACCTACCCCAAATAGCCCGGCTGGATAGTTATGTGTCCTACCCGAAATAGCCCAGTCAGCTCCACCTGGATGCCTTTTGTGTACCGTACACCAACCATCCAGCTCTACCTGGATACTCTTTTGTGTACTGTACACCAAAACCAGCCGACTCGCCTGGATACTCCTTCGTGTGCCGTCCACCAGATATCTAGCCACCGTTCAGCTGTCATCCAGCTCTACCTGGATACTCCTTCATGTACCACACACCACATATCCGGCTCGACCTGGATAGCCATCCATCTAAGCCCACTAGGCCGCTGGCGTTAACCCTTCCTTAGCATCCCAACGTCCACCTATGGCGTCTCATCAGTCTTCCACAATGCCCAGCCTTCTTGAGGACCCTTCGCACATACACCTTCCAAACAATCCACCATCTGCGGTCATCCGGCCCACCTGATCAGGACGGCCCATCTCCGGCTAGCCCAATTACAAGCCCCTTGATCACACCCATCTGGCTCGATTCCGTGCCTGGCACCATCCTGCCGCTGGTAGATACGCTTGGCAACTGCCGTCCAGCATTTACGCCCTTGGCCGGCATTTTCTGCCAATCAGAAGGCACCCTCGGCCATATGTATTTCATACCTGCCCGTTAATTAATTCACCAGTCACTTCACTACAAACGCATAATAATGGCGAGGAGCCAACGACCCACATTGGCTCTAGAATGGCCGGAAATGCCGTAGCCCCTCACTTTCCATTGGAACGTAGGTCGCGATATCTGCTTAATCTTTAGGTCCCGGATGGCTGTCCTCGGTATTCGATCGTATTTGAACGGTGATAGAGAGGTGGATGTCACGTCCGATTTTCATGGATTATTGAACCACAGGAACGTTCCCTAAAAGGAACTAAGAGATCCCGTCCCATGGAATGCCATGTGATATTCTCCAAATCCACGTCCACGTCCACGTAGTCGCCAGGATATAATATCGTCTTCGAGCCCTTGGACTGTGTATCACATTGAGACCTTTATTCCCTCAAATGGGATGTAACGTACCTATTTAGACGAAGCTGTTCCTCCTGTGTTGGGCCTAGGGTTCGCGATAAATGGTGATTTACTGGTGATACCTTCTGCCCTCTCCCCCTGGTTGTCCTTGAGCTGCTTACACTACACGGAGACACCCATAAGTTAGTAATATTGGGCTGAAATAAGTTGCACCAATTTCTCCAAGTCTGCGTGTATCTATCACTGGCTTCCAACAGCCACATCGTCGCTTCTTTTACTGCCTAGGTGTGTATCGCCACAGGAAGCAAATTCAAGCCGAGTTCATCAGCTGTCTTGGGGATAAAAACAGGTGAGGCGATATCTTGTGCGTGCCAGGTTCCGTCGAGGTTTGATTACTCTAGATGAATTTCTTCTGAACATTAATAAGCTCTTGGTATGTTTGTTCGTCCGGCTCAAAAATTTTAGCTGTAAACAGGATCAACGGTAATGCTATGGCGTTAAACAAGGTGTCCCTTTTCACCACTAATGTCCCACATTTGGTGGCTGTGAGTAATCTTCGTTTAATCGCTCGAATGCGTCCAGTTAATATCCGGCAAATTTTGCTTACCTATTTGATACCCAAGGTATATGATAGTGTCGTTCTCTTTCACCGTCGGAATTCCATACCAAAAATCCCGTTGAGGATTTGTCTCCAGCAAAAGAATATGGCTTTTCGCAGGTTGCATTTTTTAACCTGATATTCTTCCAAACCTCTCCAGTATTGATAGTGCTGCCTTTACTTGATCACCTTTTGAGAAAAAGATCGTAGAGTCATCTACAAACGCCGAAAAAGTGTGCGTCCGTCCCGAGGTGTCTCCCTTAATCGAGAAGCCTTGTATTTCCGGGTTTTGCAGTATAGCCATCCCCAAAGGCTCCACTGCTAGAATGAAGTGTAGGGGGGCCAGTGGGCAACCTTGGAGGATTCCGGATCCAATAATCAGTGGCTTCGAGAGTAATTCATTGACGAGAAAACGAGCGGTTGTTCCATTGTGAAGAGCCCGCGTCATTGATATAAATCTCGTAGAGAAACCAAACCTAGGCAAATAGTCATGAGGTAAAGTCTATCCACAGTATCGTAAGCATTCGCGAAGTCAATAAATAAAATGCCCCCACTGTTCCGTTCCGTTGTGTTCAGTTCCATTCATCTGCTGTAATATTGCCATCATCATCCCTACAGCTCGATCCATTCGTCAACCATGGACAAAACCCTGCTGCGAATCTCCAATAAGTCGCCCAAGGAAACTTTGTAGCTGCATCACCAAAATCTTCGGGAAAATCTTATAACTAGTTCGTAACAGGGAGATGAGCCTGTAGTCCATCGCATTTGCTGATTCGCCTTTTTTCTTTAATGGGATAGTCACTGCCTCCAAAAATGAAGCTGGCGGAGATGTCCCTTGCAATATGTCGTTGTAAACCATCATCAGATCTGGAATGAGATCCACCGCAAAGTCCTTGTAGAAATCGTTGTTAAGTCCGTCCGGGCCTCCTGCTTTCCGCCGCTCCAACCTTCTGATTGCATGATGAATATCTTCTTCCGCAATCGGTGCAATGAACATTTCATTTTCCATGTCCGATACTTGTCGATCGGTCCAATCGGCAGCTACAGACACGAGATTTTTGTTCACTTCTTCCGATCCCACTGATCTATGAATTCTCCCGAGAATCTTCTTCCAAACCCATGCAAACTTGTATGGTATGGTAGTTGCCTTTGTGTGGTCAAACGGAGAGTCCTCGATGATGATTTCTTTCACCCGTTGGTCACTTTCCCAAGTTGCTGTGCGCTGAAAAAGCACCTAACATTTTCGTTAGAACGGCTCAATCGTTTAGCTATTCTTACCTGGGTAAACTTGGCAACTTCATTCTCGGTGATCCTCAAAATGTGCTATCTATGTGTAGTACGTCCATAAAGAGCTTGTTCTAAATGTTTGGCTTGACGTCTTCTTCTTTGTGTTACACGGTTTCGAACCTGAATTATTGAGGTTATCCACAGGTTCCGCAATCTGTCCCAAGTGGCCGCTCCTGTCTGCACGTAGAATGTCTCAGCTTCCATCTCTGCTCGAATCTCTTTTTGTGCTCGTTTCTTTCCTGTCCCGCGGATAGGATATTGTAAACGAAAATGCTAAGTTCTTTTGTTCATTGACGCCCTGCCTGGCTGCGTAAATGAACTTCCACTTGGTTGTGATCGGAAGTAAATCCCGGCCGGCTCGTCTGAACATTCATCACCCACTCAAAACAATGATCAGGTACATAGAATCTATCGATTCTACTAGCTAATTCCCCCATCCAAAAAGTGAAATCGTTAAATTCGGCTATATCGTTCATCTTTCAGGAAGAGAACTGTACTAACGCCGCATCTTGTAATTTCCACAGACCAATTAATCGTGACAGTTCATGACATTCTGTAGTTCGCCGTCGATTAGATCCGTTGCGATCTAGTGTGGGAATCTCCACACAGTTAAAATCTCCGCCCAAGATCACGTTCGGATACTTTTCTAAACGCCACGCCACAATGCCTCGATAAAATATAGCTCTTTCTCCATCCCCGTCAGACGGGGCATAAATGCTCACAAACTTCCAATCATTCATTGCTAACACAATTATGCGAGCATGTCAAAACGTTCTCTTCCACGGTCTGATCGTCCATCCTGGCAAAGGAGTGATCTGTATGCCCACTCCACCCGTCTTTGTCGATGTTTTACTCCAAAAAGCCAATCGGTGGTTCTCATCCTTATGATTCCACATGAGTTACCACTTCTTTGTTAGATCTAGCGCTTCTTCCTGACTTGTAATTTGTGTTTCTTGAACAAAGATACACAAAGGTCTTCTCACTACCGGAATATTTCTCCAAGCTTGTAACCAGGAATACCTTGTACCAGCCGAGAAACGACGAACATATTGCGTGATAAGTCTAAATTCTAATCCTGTCTCTGTTAATCTTCTGCTCTGTTGCTGATGTTCTTGTGTTTCCACTGTGACCACCGTCAACCGACTATACAAGTCCATTGTATCAATAATATCTTGGACGGGGTCATCGCCCCGGTGGCGTACCCTTAGTAACAACGGTGTGCATTATCACCTTCCTGCTGTCCTGATCTCTCATTCTCCAAATAAACCTGTTCCGTTTCCCTGTCTTGAAGGGAAACGGAAAATTTACTAATGGCCGATTGGAAATAAGTAGTAATTTCCTTCCACACGGAGACATCATCTAGGTCCAGTCGACGTGCTAGAGCTAGAAACTGTGGCACTCGCACACGTGCTGTCTGGAATCTTCTGATTTTAACCCATATCGGATCATTGGTAGTGCTGCTTCTCCCGTTAATGCCGCCAGTTGTTGTCCGTACACGTGCGCGCAAAGAGCTATGACTGCAAAATTATAATGGTGATGTGGGCCACATAGCTTCCAAAGAGCGTTAATGCCATATTTTTGAGAAGTTTCCAATGCTGCCCACCCGCCCGTAGCGCCTCCCGTTGACTTTCTCCTTTAACAATACTTACTCTGTGTACCAGTCTTTCAACATCTGTTCAATATGGGGATTTGCTTATTCATGGCGTCCCAGTACTGATGTCTCCAGTCTCTGGCCAGCTCGCAAATCACTTCCCGTCTTAGCCTCGTTAGATTAAGATGCGGACGGTTGAAACATTCCAAAACTTGTACTAATGCTAATCTATCCTTTTTGCTACACTCATCCACACCCTCGGAGTCGCGTCAAATGTAGGAAAGGGGGCTACTTTCTGATGCGGCCATACTGTTTGCATCGAATTCCACACCTATCTCGAAACAATGTCTGGTTCTCCACCTTGAACTACATCCACTTGCTCCGCTTGACCTGTTGCAAACAGGTCCCGTTTAACCGGAGCTGCCGCTACGGTTAGATCCCCATTTGTCTTGGTGTAGGTCTGGTCAACAGCTCTCTTCTTTCTGGTCCTCCTCTGCTCTGCGTCAACAATCCTCCTTAGTATCGTTTTCCGCCGTCTCGTCAGCCTCGATATTCTTTCGCTTGTCATTGTTTCTGTCCTGGGCCGGATGGTTTTCCAACGATAGCGTTCCATAGGTATAGTTATGCCATTCCAGCAATGTCTCTTCTGCAATATTATACGTATCCGCCAAATATCGTCGTACTGTTTTATCTCGCACATTCGCTCTTAGAGGATCCTCCTGATTACCTTCCGGTAGATACGCCACAGTCTCGACCAAGCCCTTTATCAAGCCATGCTTTTGGTCACCTTCCACTCGTAACAAATGTTCCACTTGAGCCCGAACAAGATCCCCGGCTGAAGTACAAATTGCACATAATCTGGCTTGTCCACCAATACTAACCTGTTCTCTTTACTATTGGAGTCTTCCAATTCCTGTGTGCGGTGGATTCCTGGAGTTTGTGCGTCTTCCGTTTCCTTCATTACCACGTTCTGCGCTTCCAGTGCTGCCTGAGAACTTGCTTCCTTCGATCTCCATCCATGAACATACACTTTGTAGTGTACATTCTCGAAATGTATCACCAACGGTAGTTTAATTTTGAACTCCCTCGCCTCTTCCTTCAACCTTGTTACCTCTTGGATACAGTGTACCTAAACAAATTAACATATCGTTACTTCTCGAACTATGACTACTTACCGTGGCTTCTAGACCCGAAGGGCCATATTCCAGCAATTACTCCTTAAAAGCGATCTCGAATTGTTTGGCAGAAATCTTGCCGTACCCTCTGCCAAGGTTTCTTAACGTCTGTTTCCGTAACCCCGCTAGGAACTTCGCATTAAAATCCACTGGCAACACATTCTTGTTTTAAGCTGGCCGTTGCCCGTTCCAATATGGCGGGATGGTCCTCCATGGAGAAATTGTAGAGTGCTTGAATGATACTATAAGCTTGACAATTCCCTGTTGGTCGAGTTTCCACCTGCAGGAGCCCCATCGCGAGTAATGCGCCCCTGAAAGAGCATTCCTTCTCTGGATTTACTGTTTCCGCCTCCCATCTGAACGGCTGGAGTGGTCCTTCTTTTGGGTGAGTTCCTGGTTTATATTACCGAGTTCCGTTTTTATTTGTGGTTCAACCACTAGTAAATCGGTATTTGACTTTTGTCTGCCTTGTACCCCTTTTTTAACCGAGGTTTACTGATTCCGTCACTGGATACTGGATTCACTTTACCCGGAACCGGTTCAGGGTGCAGTTCCTGTTTGTCTTTCACGTCCACTGATTTTTGATTATCTGATTTTTGCTCGGGTCTGAGTGAAGAGCTTTTCACTTTATTAAGTGTTGATATCTCCCGATTAGCCAATGGGTGGCCGTGCGAGCTTTGCCCCGTCTCAGTTTGAACTTGTTCACTGATTCCCGTTACTACCCCATTTTTCTTTTTCGTTGCTATCATCCATTCTTCTCCCGGTTTGGTGATATTTCCTGTGCCTCCCGCTTATGCTTGGACGGGAACGGTCGTTCCCGGCTGCACTGGTTTTTTCGGGGTTGTTGCATCCGCCTCTTTAGCTGTCGTCGTGCCAGCGCAATTTCCTGCTTCTTTTTTTCCTGAAATTTTTTTTTCCTGTTTCCTGCATTCCAGAAGTTATTTATTCTAATTTAAGCAGTTTTCCCTGACCTCTTTGATGAGCTATCGAAGATGGGGTCAGGGGTATCTATCAATTCCGCTTCTTCCACGGTGACCGTTATATAATTTTTGGAGTACAGTTTCTTTTGTGTGACTGGGCATCCTCTTACTTGATGTCCAGCCCACATCGAAGACAGTGAATTTTGATGTTGGTGCCTGGATGTTCCAGAGTCAAAATATGCCCACACCTTATGGGTTTCCAATTCTCTTTCAATTTCCGTGGACAACCACTAGCATCAATTACAATTTCCCAGTCTAGCGACGTCGCCGACAGTCCCCCACCCCGGAATCCAGTTCTTCCAAATCTGAAATTAACAAAGATAATCGACTGCAAAACCCATGCGATTTGATGATGTCAATGTTGCGAGTCACGTTGCGCAGTATGATTACCTAATCCGGCTGGAAACCCATCCCCGAACTCGCGCCAGTAATTTTCCTTGACCAGACCGGTTCGTCTGGTTTTTCTTTAGTATGTAAGTTTCGAAAACCATGAATTTGATAATAATATGGTACTATAACAGTCTCATATATTTTCCCGTGTCAGGAAATACAAATGAAGGCTGTGGTCCGACTGATCGATTTAACTTTATCCAACATGCCCCACAGTCTGACCTAAACCATTCCACGTGCTGTGGCCGCGGTAGAGATGCTTTTTTGAAGGCTTTTCGTACTTTGAAAGGATTTTTTAATTGCTGCTTCCCCTTTAAGATCCATGATCAGGCATCCTTCCACTCTTACCCTAATAGTCAATATTAACCTCAGCCTGTCCTTTGACTTCATTATCTGCCGTAAAAATTGTGGTAACGTCCTGAATAGAATCGTCCCCTCAACTAATCCTTTCACTACTTGCCACTCCTTAGGACAGCCGTCTCTAAACTTATGTTTTTTTCTTACCCCCTCACACACTTGTGTTAGCGTTACAATTGATTCCTTGGAATAAACTTCTGGGTTTAAAAGATAATCCGTTGAACTTGATTTAATCTTCACCGCCTCGTCTTCCTTTCGGGTAACTTTATGAAGCCACCCTTGTAAAACACTTTGCCCTTTTACAGCAACTTCCACCTGGCAACTTCCTATTTTCCGTGACAGGATAGTAACCAGAGGTTTATTCAGTTTATGCGTCAGGTTCCACGCGTCTAGGGCCTTACCTTCCAACTTAAATTATGCGCTACTCCTAGTAATTCAAACAAGTCGATGAGCCGTTCAAACTCAGTGTTAGACAGCTCTGCCTTTTTCGATCCATCGTGCCTTCCTACAACTTTAGTGCGTTTAAGGGAATGGAATATTCCTCGAAACAGTTGATGGGTTAAATCCAACCACTTTTGTAATCGTGGTCTGGTTTGTTCTGCATCCTTCAATGTCAGATACAGCACAAGAGCCAGTTCATCTGGTGTATTCTTTTTCACAGGGATTGTCGTTCGATCGACAACCCCTTCCACCTGGTCGCCGTCTGTCGTCCCCACGACCCCCTCCATGTCGCTAGATTCCGGAGTAGCCTCGCCAGGCGTTTCCTCCGTTACGTCGATCACCACCGTGTCCTTTGCATTAATCTGTTCATTAGGTTAGTATTGGTGGACAAGCCAGATTATGTGCAATTTGTACTTCAGCCGGGGATCTTGTTCGGGCTCAAGTGGAACATTTGTTACGAGTGGAAGGTGACCAAAAGCATGGCTTGATAAAGGGCTTGGTCGAGACTGTGGCGTATCTACCGGAAAGTAATCAGGAGGATCTTCTAAGAGCGAATGTGCGAGATAAAACAGTACGACGATATTTGGCGGATACGTATAATATTGCAGAAGAGACATTGCTGGAATGGCATAACTATACCTATGGAACGCTATCGTTGGAAAACCATCCGGCCCAGGACAGAAACAATGACAAGCGAAAGAATATGGAGGCTGACGGGACGGCGGAAAACGATACTAAGGAGGATTGTTGACGCAGAGCAGAGGAGGACCAGAAAGAAGAGAGCTGTTGACCAGACCTACACCAAGACAAATGGGGATCTAACCGTAGCGGCAGCTCCGGTTAAACGGGACCTGTTTGCAACAGGTCAAGCGGAGCAAGTGGATGTAGTTCAAGGTGGAGAACCAGACATTGTTTCGAGATAGGTGTGGAATTCTATGCAAACGGTATGGCCGCATCAGAAAGTAGCCCCCTTTCCTACATTTGACGCGACTCCGAGGGTGTGGATGAGTGTAGCAAAAAGGATAGATTAGCATTAGTACAAGTTTTGGAATGTTTCAACCGTCCGCATCTTAATCTAACGAGGCTAAGACGGGAAGTGATTTGCGAGCTGGCCAGAGACTGGAGACATCAGTACTGGGACGCCATGAATAAGCAAATCCCCATATTGAACAGATGTTGAAAGACTGGTACACAGAGTAAGTATTGTTAAAGGAGAAAGTCAACGGGAGGCGCTACGGGCGGGTGGGCAGCATTGGAAACTTCTCAAAAATATGGCATTAACGCTCTTTGGAAGTTATGTGGCCCACATCGCCATTATAATTTTGCAGTCATAGCTCTTTGCGCGCACGTGTACGGACAACAACTGGCGGCATTAACGGGAGAAGCAGCACTACCAATGATCCGATATGGGTTAAAATCAGAAGATTCCAGACAGCACGTGTGCGAGTGCCACAGTTTCTAGCTCTAGCACGTCGACTGGACCTAGATGATGTCTCCGTGTGGAAGGAAATTACTACTTATTTCCAATCGGCCATTAGTAAATTTTCCGTTTCCCTGCAAGACAGGGAAACGGAACAGGTTTATTTGGAGAATGAGAGATCAGGACAGCAGGAAGGTGATAATGCACACCGTTGTTACTAAGGGTACGCCACCGGGGCGATGACCCCGTCCAAGATATTATTGATACAATGGACTTGTATAGTCGGTTGACGGTGGTCACAGTGGAAACACAAGAACATCAGCAACAGAGCAGAAGATTAACAGAGACAGGATTAGAATTTAGACTTATCACGCAATATGTTCGTCGTTTCTCGGCTGGTACAAGGTATTCCTGGTTACAAGCTTGGAGAAATATTCCGGTAGTGAGAAGACCTTTGTGTATCTTTGTTCAAGAAACACAAATTACAAGTCAGGAAGAAGCGCTAGATCTAACAAAGAAGTGGTAACTCATGTGGAATCATAAGGATGAGAACCACCGATTGGCTTTTTGGAGTAAAACATCGACAAAGACGGGTGGAGTGGGCATACAGATCACTCCTTTGCCAGGATGGACGATCAGACCGTGGAAGAGAACGTTTTGACATGCTCGCATAATTGTGTTAGCAATGAATGATTGGAAGTTTGTGAGCATTTATGCCCCGTCTGACGGGGATGGAGAAAGAGCTATATTTTATCGAGGCATTGTGGCGTGGCGTTTAGAAAAGTATCCGAACGTGATCTTGGGCGGAGATTTTAACTGTGTGGAGATTCCCACACTAGATCGCAACGGATCTAATCGACGGCGAACTACAGAATGTCATGAACTGTCACGATTAATTGGTCTGTGGAAATTACAAGATGCGGCGTTAGTACAGTTCTCTTCCTGAAAGATGAACGATATAGCCGAATTTAACGATTTCACTTTTTGGATGGGGGAATTAGCTAGTAGAATCGATAGATTCTATGTACCTGATCATTGTTTTGAGTGGGTGATGAATGTTCAGACGAGCCGGCCGGGATTTACTCCCGATCACAACCAAGTGGAAGTTCATTTGCGCAGCCAGGCAGGGCCGTCAATGAACAAAAGAACTTAGCATTTTCGTTTACAATATCCTATCCGCGGGACAGGAAAGAAACGAGCACAAAAAGAGATTCGAGCAGAGATGGAAGCTGAGACATTCTACGTGCAGACAGGAGCGGCCACTTGGGACAGATTGCGGAACCTGTGGATAACCTCAATAATTCAGGTTCGAAACCGTGTAACACAAAGAAGAAGACGCCAAGCCAAACATTTAGAACAAGCTCTTTATGGACGTACTACACATAGATAGCACATTTTGAGGATCACCGAGAATGAAGTCGCCAAGTTTACCCAGGTAAGAATAGCTAAACGATTGCGCCGTTCTAACGAAAATGTTAGGTGCTTTTTCAGCGCACAGCAACTTGGGAAAGTGACCAACGGGTGAAAGAAATCATCATCGAGGACTCTCCGTTTGACCACACAAAGACAACTACCATACCATACAGGTTTGCATGGGTTTGGAAGAAGATTCTTGGGAGAATTCATAGATCAGTGGGATCGGAAGAAGTGAACAAAAATCTCGTGTCTGTAGCTGCCGATTGGACCGATCGACAAGTATCGGACATGAAAAATGAAATGTTCATTGCACCGATTGCGGAAGAAGATATTCATCATGCAATCAGAAGGTTGGAGCGGCGGAAAGCAGGAGGCCCGGACGGACTTAACAACGATTTCTACAAGGACTTTGCGGTGGATCTCATTCCAGATCTGATGATGGTTTACAACGACATATTGCAAGGGACATCTCCGCCAGCTTCATTTTTGGAGGCAGTGACTATCCCATTAAAGAAAAAAGGCGAATCAGCAAATGCGATGGACTACAGGCTCATCTCCCTGTTACGAACTAGTTATAAGATTTTCCCGAAGATTTTGGCGATGCAGCTACAAAGTTTCCTTGGGCGACTTATTGGAGATTCGCAGCAGGGTTTTGTCCATGGTTGACGAATGGATCGAGCTGTAGGGATGATGATGGCAATATTACAGCAGATGAATGGAACTGAACACAACGGAACGGAACAGTGGGGGCATTTTATTTATTGACTTCGCGAATGCTTACGATACTGTGGATAGACTTTACCTCATGACTATTTGCCTAGGTTTGGTTTCTCTACGAGATTTATATCAATGACGCGGGCTCTTCACAATGGAACAACCGCTCGTTTTCTCGTCAATGAATTACTCTCGAAGCCACTGATTATTGGATCCGGAATCCTCCAAGGTTGCCCACTGGCCCCCCTACACTTCATTCTAGCAGTGGAGCCTTTGGGGATGGCTATACTGCAAAACCCGGAAATACAAGGCTTCTCGATTAAGGGAGACACCTCGGGACGGACACACACTTTTTCGGCGTTTGTAGATGACTCTACGATCTTTTTCTCAAAAGGTGATCAAGTAAAGGCAGCACTATCAATACTGGAGAGGTTTGGAAGAATATCAGGTTAAAAAATGCAACCTGCGAAAAGCCATATTCTTTTGCTGGAGACAAATCCTCAACGGGATTTTTGGTATGGAATTCCGACGGTGAAAGAGAACGACACTATCATATACCTTGGGTATCAAATAGGTAAGCAAAATTTGCCGGATATTAACTGGACGCATTCGAGCGATTAAACGAAGATTACTCACAGCCACCAAATGTGGGACATTAGTGGTGAAAAGGGACACCTTGTTTAACGCTATAGCATTACCGGTGATCCTGTTTACAGCTAAAATTTTTGAGCCGGACGAACAAACATACCGAGAGCTTATTAATGTTCAGAAGAAATTCATCTAGAGTAATCAAACCTCGACGGAACCTGGCACGCACAAGATATCGCCTCACCTGTTTTTATCCCCAAGACAGCTGATGAACTCGGCTTGAATTTGCTTCCTGTGGCGATACACACCTAGGCAGTAAAAGAAGCGACGATGTGGCTGTTGGAAGCCAGTGATAGATACACGCAGACTTGGAGAAATTGGTGCAACTTATTTCAGCCCAATATTACTAACTTATGGGTGTCTCCGTGTAGTGTAAGCAGCTCAAGGACAACCAGGGGGAGAGGGCAGAAGGTATCACCAGTAAATCACCATTTATCGCGAACCCTAGGCCCAACACAGGAGGAACAGCTTCGTCTAAATAGGTACGTTACATCCTATATGAGGGAATAAAGGTCCCAATGTGATACACAGTCCAAGGGCTCGAAGACGATATTATATCCTGGCGACTACGTGGACGTGGACGTGTACGTGGATTTGGAGAATATCACATGGCATTCCATGGGACGGGATCTCTTAGTTCCTTTTAGGGAACGTTCCTGTGGTTCAATAATCCATGAAAATCGGACGTGACATCCACCTCTCTATCACCGTTCAAATACGATCGAATACCGAGGACAGCCATCCGGGACCTAAAGATTAAGCAGATATCACGAACTACGTTCCAATGGAAAGTGAGGGGCTACGGCATTTCCGGCCATTCTAGAGCCAATGTGGGTCGTTGGCTCCTCGCCATTATTATGCGTTTGTAGTGAAGTGACTGGTGAATTAATTAACGGGCAGGTATGAAATACATATGGCCGAGGGTGCCTTCTGATTGGCAGAAAATGCCGGCCAAGGGCGTAAATGCTGGACGGCAGTTGCCAAGCGTATCTACCAGCGGCAGGATGGTGCCAGGCACGGAATCGAGCCAGATGGGTGTGATCAAGGGGCTTGTAATTGGGCTAGCCGGAGATGGGCCGTCCTGATCAGGTGGGCCGGATGACCGCAGATGGTGGATTGTTTGGAAGGTGTATGTGCGAAGGGTCCTCAAGAAGGCTGGACATTGTGGAAGACTGATGAGACGCCATAGGTGGACGTTGGGATGCTAAGGAAGGGTTAACGCCAGCGGCCTAGTGGGCTTAGATGGATGGCTATCCAGGTCGAGCCGGATATGTGGTGTGTGGTACATGAAGGAGTATCCAGGTAGAGCTGGATGACAGCTGAACGGTGGCTAGATATCTGGTGGACGGCACACGAAGGAGTATCCAGGCGAGTCGGCTGGTTTTGGTGTACAGTACACAAAAGAGTATCCAGGTGGAGCTGGATGGTTGGCGTACGGTACACAAAAGGTATCCAGGTGGAGCAGACTGGGCTATTTCGGGTAGGACACATAACTATCCAGCCGGGCTATTTGGGGTAGGTTACACAAAAGGTTGTATTGGATATAGGGATAAAATCAGTATACATTTCGCTTTCTAAAACGCGAGTCGTTCACAGCAGAGGGCTAACAAGATCCCCTCTTGCTGCTATTAATTTGCTCAGTGAAGGACCACCGGGAGTCCCCTGACCGGGGGTCGTCGCGTTACATATACTCAACTCAAGTCGCCCGTGTTTTGAACACGGTTTATCTCTATTGGAAAGTGTGATAACGTTTTGGCCTACTGCGGAAGTTTGTGGAGTGTTTTTGGATTCCCTATTACTCACAAGACCGGATTTACTCTTTTGTTATCTTTGGTTTAGCTGGCTGATCGATTATTCTCGGTCCAGCCGTCGCGGTATACAAACTTCAAGTATATCGCGAATCCTGCTCCCCGGTGAAGATTTCCACCCAGGAGCAATCCTAGTCATAACCCTCGTTTCCCTATTTGACGGACTTTTAACTTTTCACCCTAGGGTCCATCAAGAGAGCGCAACTACCAGTGCTGAAGGGTACACAAGGTGAGCTTTAAGAACATGTATCATCCAAGTCGTCACGACCAAGGTGATGGAAGTGACCGATCAAGCCGGCTGGATGCTGGCTCGGATCAACACCTGGATGGACGGAGTACCCACTCCGAAAGTCAGTCATATGGGCCCCCCGTGGGTGTTCGCATATCAGAAAGAATTTCTGAGAGCAGCTACACCACAATGGTGCGCGTGCTTGGAACTCTTGGTGACCCTGGATATCAAAGAAGAAAAAATTAAGAAAGAAGAATCGAAGGCTGGATACGACTAGAGTGGGAAGCTGGCTGGATCAGGACCAAGTCACTATCCAGGTCACTTACCCCTAAAAAATGGATTGGCAAGAGCCGGATTGTCCACCCCGCAAGGATAGGCCACGTTTTGAAGTAGAAGAGGAAAAGCTGGATGGCCTATCACAGAAGGTTACGGACACCGACCTGGAGCGTGCCCACCACCTTCGCGAGTTGGGGCAGTTCTTACGAACAAATGGGGTCCTGAAGATAACACGACCAAAAAACCTGAGTGGATTAAAAGGTCTCGTCTCTTCCCCATCCCTCTCAGACAGTCACGTGTCCCTCATCAGAGGACTGTTCGATCAGCTCCAGGAAGCCGGCATCAACATCGGCGCTTTGGACCCGAACCAGTTGCTCGACCTGAAGGCAGATAGGCTGAAGGAGGCATCCAGCACACTTCACGACCGCTTGGTACGGTTAGTGGGCTGCTCCCGTCGCAGAAGATGACAGCAACAACTGGAGCGACTCCGCCTTCACCGCCGGCAGCAGGCAGACCGGCCGGGTTACACTCAGGTTCTTCACAGTACGAGTCTGCCCCTTCGCAAGTGGATTCGACTGACTCATCTGCAGGTATTACACGCATGACGCTTGGACCAAGGGGAGAAGCGCGTGTGGCAATGACCACGAGGTCTGGGGGATACGAAGATCCAGATACACCCGATCGGAAGAAAGCCAGTAAGCATAGCGTCCAGACCCGGACGGCGAAGGCGGATCCAGATCCAAAAGGCGAAGACGTGGATGTGCGGATAAAGAAGGAATCCCGATCCGGCAGCTAAGATGCCCCACAAGTCACCCCTCAAGTTGATCCTCAAGCTAGCCCTCAAGTGCCGGATTACCTTCAGAGCATGTTTTCGGCGATGATGGAAAGATACTTGGGGGAGCAACGTCGGGTTAGTGCCCGCCGCGGCAGTCCAGTATCACAGGACCAGCCGGCTCATCGTGGGGGTCGGGTGCCCGAGCCAGCCCAGTGTTATGCGAGAGAGCCGATCGATGAAACATGGAGTCAGTGAAGTCCAATCAGTGTGAGCCCCGTGCCGTCCCGCCAAGTCACCGGCCAAGTCGCCGACCTGGACGGCCAGTGAATAGGAAGCTGTCTCTCAGCTACGTGGATATGGAATCGGTCAAGTCAGCCAGGTGCCACTATGATCCGGATGATCTGGATCTGGTGATGTCTCGCCGAGCCAATATGACCTCAGCCCATGCTTTCGATCCGGACTCAGGGGCGATTACCACGGTGCGAATGTCAGCCACGCCCGAGCTGAAGGATTTTACTAGACGGGACATGGACGACGACCAAGCCCGGAGATGGGTGAGCAAGACGAAGTCAGCTTTCCTCAGAGACCGTACGCCGGACTATGAGAAGTGCTTGATTTTTGGAGATTGGATGAAGGGTCCGGCAAAAAACTGGATCCAGTAGCTCAGATCCGGGTTAAAACGTGACTTGTACCTGCCCGCTCCAACTGCTGCCCTGGGGCCTCGCTTCTTCGCTCTTTGATAAGTCCGTAGCGTCAGCTCCAACTCCGCACTATTTTTCAGTCGCAACAGCGCCGGAAGGTCCGCCTGCTCCCGGTCGTCCAACGTGCTGACGAAATGCTCCACATGTTCTCGGTCAGCTTCCGACCGGTTGGCATCTTCTTTAACCGGTATGTTTGCTCTCATTCCCGCGACAATCAGACGATGAAGGTATATCAGGGGGGTCTAATCTGCTCGCTTCTTGGTATAAACGTACTGGCGTGTCACCGACATTCCTGATCCACAATATTGCTCTCCAAAGGCTTAAACCAGCTAATCCAGTCTTGTGCGTAATAGGGAATTCAAAAACACTCCACAGTCTTCCACAGTAGGCCAAAACGTTACCACACATGCCAATAGAGATAAAATGTGTTCAAAACACGGGCGACTTGAGTTGAGTATATGTAACGCGACGTCTCCCGGTCAGTGGACTTCCGGTGGGTTACTTTAACCTTCCCCGGGCAAACCAATAGCAGCAAGAGGGTACCTTGTTAGCCCTCTGCTGCGAACGACTCGCCTTTTAGAAAGCGAAACGTATACTGATTTTATCCCTATATCCAATACAACCTTTTGTGTAACCTACCCCAAATAGCCCGGCTGGATAGTTATGTGTCTTACCAGAAATAGACCAGTTCGCTCCCCCTGGATAGCCTTTGTGTACTGTACACCAATATCCAGCTCAATCTGGATACCCCTTTGTGTATCGTACACCAAATGGATAGCCATTCATCCGGACATACCTGGCACTTGACGTCGACTCCTCTTTAGCGGCCAAGCATCCACCCTCGGCGTCCCGTCCGTCTTCTACAGGTGCATAGACTCCCTCAGGATCCTTCACACGCACATTCTTTTGGCGATCCACGCCTTGGTCATCCACCATCGACGGCCATCCAGCCCACCTGATCCGGTCGGCCAACTTCTGGCTAGCCCGATTACGAGGCCCTTGATCACGCCCATCGGGCTTGATTCCATACCTTGCACCGTCCTGCCGCTTGTGAATACACCCGGCAGCTGCCATCCTGCATCCGTGCTCTTGGCCGGCATTTTTCTGCCAACCAGAATGCATCCTCGGCCAAATGTATCTCATACCTGGCCGTTAATTGATTCCCAAGTCTTCACCACAGGTACGTGGTATATAGTAGCTGGACAAACTCATGAAATGTGGTTGGGTTGTGTCTTTTGAATAGTATTATGGCCGGGCATCGATGTTTCGAGCGGTCGGACTGGTTTAGTGCTACGATCGACCTGTTAAATCTGCTGGTCCGGCACTCTAGGCATTGCGGTCGATGGAGAACACTGGCTAACCCTAGTGGAGCCGAAAGAGATTTAAGGGTACCAATATTGCCCAGATTGGGTTGAAGTCGTTTCCATAAGTCGGCTCAGAGAAGTCGGTTTGAAAGTCAAGCCCGGCTCAGCACAGGTGACCCGGTCGTGATATAAAAGCAGCAAGGATGGTCGGGTTGTTAAAAAGACTGGTTGAAGACGATATCGGCCAATCATGTGATGGAACGATCAAGATCGGAATATTGGGTAACTCCACAGGTTGGTGTACGGTACACATAGTATTGGATCTTTATTTTTATATTGAATTTACCCCAAAAACGTAGTATGTTGAAAGACTGGTACACAGAGTAAGTATTGTTAAAGGAGAAAGTCAACGGGAGGCGCTACGGGCGGGTGGGCAGCATTGGAAACTTCTCAAAAATATGGCATTAACGCTCTTTGGAAAGTATGTTAAAGGAGAAAGTCAACGGGAGGCGCTACGGGCGGGTGGGCAGCATTGGAAACTTCTCAAAAATATGGCATTAACGCTCTTTGGAAGTTATGTGGCCCACATCGCCATTATAATTTTGCAGTCATAGCTCTTTGCGCGCACGTGTACGGACAACAACTGGCGGCATTAACGGGAGAAGCAGCACTACCAATGATCCGATATGGGTTAAAATCAGAAGATTCCAGACAGCACGTGTGCGAGTGCCACAGTTTCTAGCTCTAGCACGTCGACTGGACCTAGATGATGTCTCCGTGTGGAAGGAAATTACTACTTATTTCCAATCGGCCATTAGTAAATTTTCCGTTTCCCTGCAAGACAGGGAAACGGAACAGGTTTATTTGGAGAATGAGAGATCAGGACAGCAGGAAGGTGATCATGCACACCGTTGTTACTAAGGGTACGCCACCGGGGCGATGACCCCGTCCAAGATATTATTGATACAATGGACTTGTATATTCGGTTGACGGTGGTCACAGTGGAAACACAAGAACATCAGCAACAGAGGAGAAGATTAACAGAGACAGGATTAGAATTTAGACTTATCACGCAATATGTTCGTCGTTTCTCGGCTGGTACAAGGTATTCCTGGTTACAAGCTTGGAGAAATATTCCGGTAGTGAGAAGACCTTTGTGTATCTTTGTTCAAGAAACACAAATTACAAGTCAGGAAGAAGCGCTAGATCTAACAAAGAAGTGGTAACTCATGTGGAATCATAAGGATGAGAACCACCGATTGGCTTTTTGGAGTAAAACATCGACAAAGACGGGTGGAGTGGGCATACAGATCACTCCTTTGCCAGGATGGACGATCAGACCGTGGAAGAGAACGTTTTGACATGCTCGCATAATTGTGTTAGCAATGAATGATTGGAAGTTTGTGAGCATTTATGCCCCGTCTGACGGGGATGGAGAAAGAGCTATATTTTATCGAGGCATTGTGGCGTGGCGTTTAGAAAAGTATCCGAACGTGATCTTGGGCGGAGATTTTAACTGTGTGGAGATTCCCACACTAGATCGCAACGGATCTAATCGACGGCGAACTACAGAATGTCATGAACTGTCACGATTAATTGGTCTGTGGAAATTACAAGATGCGGCGTTAGTACAGTTCTCTTCCTGAAAGATGAACGATATAGCCGAATTTAACGATTTCACTTTTTGGATGGGGGAATTAGCTAGTAGAATCGATAGATTCTATGTACCTGATCATTGTTTTGAGTGGGTGATGAATGTTCAGACGAGCCGGCCGGGATTTACTTCCGATCACAACCAAGTGGAAGTTCATTTACGCAGCCAGGCAGGGCGTCAATGAACAAAAGAACTTAGCATTTTCGTTTACAATATCCTATCCGCGGGACAGGAAAGAAACGAGCACAAAAAGAGATTCGAGCAGAGATGGAAGCTGAGACATTCTACGTGCAGACAGGAGCGGCCACTTGGGACAGATTGCGGAACCTGTGGATAACCTCAATAATTCAGGTTCGAAACCGTGTAACACAAAGAAGAAGACGCCAAGCCAAACATTTAGAACAAGCTCTTTATGGACGTACTACACATAGATAGCACATTTTGAGGATCACCGAGAATGAAGTCGCCAAGTTTACCCAGGTAAGAATAGCTAAACGATTGAGCCGTTCTAACGAAAATGTTAGGTGCTTTTTCAGCGCACAGCAACTTGGGAAAGTGACCAACGGGTGAAAGAAATCATCATCGAGGACTCTCCGTTTGACCACACAAAGGCAACTACCATACCATACAAGTTTGCATGGGTTTGGAAGAAGATTCTCGGGAGAATTCATAGATCAGTGGGATCGGAAGAAGTGAACAAAAATCTCGTGTCTGTAGCTGCCGATTGGACCGATCGACAAGTATCGGACATGGAAAATGAAATGTTCATTGCACCGATTGCGGAAGAAGATATTCATCATGCAATCAGAAGGTTGGAGCGGCGGAAAGCAGGAGGCCCGGACGGACTTAACAACGATTTCTACAAGGACTTTGCGGTGGATCTCATTCCAGATCTGATGATGGTTTACAACGACATATTGCAAGGGACATCTCCGCCAGCTTCATTTTTGGAGGCAGTGACTATCCCATTAAAGAAAAAAGGCGAATCAGCAAATGCGATGGACTACAGGCTCATCTCCCTGTTACGAACTAGTTATAAGATTTTCCCGAAGATTTTGGCGATGCAGCTACAAAGTTTCCTTGGGCGACTTATTGGAGATTCGCAGCAGGGTTTTGTCCATGGTTGACGAATGGATCGAGCTGTAGGGATGATGATGGCAATATTACAGCAGATGAATGGAACTGAACACAACGGAACGGAACAGTGGGGGCATTTTATTTATTGACTTCGCGAATGCTTACGATACTGTGGATAGACTTTACCTCATGACTATTTGCCTAGGTTTGGTTTCTCTACGAGATTTATATCAATGACGCGGGCTCTTCACAATGGAACAACCGCTCGTTTTCTCGTCAATGAATTACTCTCGAAGCCACTGATTATTGGATCCGGAATCCTCCAAGGTTGCCCACTGGCCCCCCTACACTTCATTCTAGCAGTGGAGCCTTTGGGGATGGCTATACTGCAAAACCCGGAAATACAAGGCTTCTCGATTAAGGGAGACACCTCGGGACGGACGCACACTTTTTCGGCGTTTGTAGATGACTCTACGATCTTTTTCTCAAAAGGTGATCAAGTAAAGGCAGCACTATCAATACTGGAGAGGTTTGGAAGAATATCAGGTTAAAAAATGCAACCTGCGAAAAGCCATATTCTTTTGCTGGAGACAAATCCTCAACGGGATTTTTGGTATGGAATTCCGACGGTGAAAGAGAACGACACTATCATATACCTTGGGTATCAAATAGGTAAGCAAAATTTGCCGGATATTAACTGGACGCATTCGAGCGATTAAACGAAGATTACTCACAGCCACCAAATGTGGGACATTAGTGGTGAAAAGGGACACCTTGTTTAACGCCATAGCATTACCGTTGATCCTGTTTACAGCTAAAATTTTTGAGCCGGACGAACAAACATACCAAGAGCTTATTAATGTTCAGAAGAAATTCATCTAGAGTAATCAAACCTCGACGGAACCTGGCACGCACAAGATATCGCCTCACCTGTTTTTATCCCCAAGACAGCTGATGAACTCGGCTTGAATTTGCTTCCTGTGGCGATACACACCTAGGCAGTAAAAGAAGCGACGATGTGGCTGTTGGAAGCCAGTGATAGATACACGCAGACTTGGAGAAATTGGTGCAACTTATTTCAGCCCAATATTACTAACTTATGGGTGTCTCCGTGTAGTGTAAGCAGCTCAAGGACAACCAGGGGGAGAGGGCAGAAGGTATCACCAGTAAATCACCATTTATCGCGAACCCTAGGCCCAACACAGGAGGAACAGCTTCGTCTAAATAGGTACGTTACATCCCATTTGAGGGAATAAAGGTCTCAATGTGATACACAGTCCAAGGGCTCGAAGACGATATTATATCCTGGCGACTACGTGGACGTGGACGTGGATTTGGAGAATATCACATGGCATTCCATGGGACGGGATCTCTTAGTTCCTTTTAGGGAACGTTCCTGTGGTTCAATAATCCATGAAAATCGGACGTGACATCCACCTCTCTATCACCGTTCAAATACGATCGAATACCGAGGACAGCCATCCGGGACCTAAAGATTAAGCAGATATCGCGACCTACGTTCCAATGGAAAGTGAGGGGCTACGGCATTTCCGGCCATTCTAGAGCCAATGTGGGTCGTTGGCTCCTCGCCATTATTATGCGTTTGTAGTGAAGTGACTGGTGAATTAATTAACGGGCAGGTATGAAATACATATGGCCGAGGGTGCCTTCTGATTGGCAGAAAATGCCGGCCAAGGGCGTAAATGCTGGACGGCAGTTGCCAAGCGTATCTACCAGCGGCAGGATGGTGCCAGGCACGGAATCGAGCCAGATGGGTGTGATCAAGGGGCTTGTAATTGGGCTAGCCGGAGATGGGCCGTCCTGATCAGGTGGGCCGGATGACCGCAGATGGTGGATTGTTTGGAAGGTGTATGTGCGAAGGGTCCTCAAGAAGGCTGGGCATTGTGGAAGACTGATGAGACGCCATAGGTGGACGTTGGGATGCTAAGGAAATGTTAACGCCAGCGGCCTAGTGGGCTTAGATGGATGGCTATCCAGGTCGAGCCGGATATGTGGTGTGTGGTACATGAAGGAGTATCCAGGTAGAGCTGGATGACAGCTGAACGGTGGCTAGATATCTGGTGGACGGCACACGAAGGAGTATCCAGGCGAGTCGGCTGGTTTTGGTGTACAGTACACAAAAGAGTATCCAGGTAGAGCTGGATGGTTGGTGTACGGTACACAAAAGGCATCCAGGTGGAGCTGACTGGGCTATTTCGGGTAGGACACATAACTATCCAGCCGGGCTATTTGGGGTAGGTTACACAAAAGGTTGTATTGGATATAGGGATAAAATCAGTATACGTTTCGCTTTCTAAAACGCGAGTCGTTCACAGCAGAGGGCTAACAAGATCCCCTCTTGCTGCTATTAATTTGCTCAGTGAAGGACCACCGGGAGTCCCCTGACCGGGGGTCGTCGCGTTACATATACTCAACTCAAGTCGCCCGTGTTTTGAACACGGTTTATCTCTATTGGAAAGTGTGATAACGTTTTGGCCTACTGCGGAAGTTTGTGGAGTGTTTTTGGATTCCCTATTACTCACAAGACCGGATTTACTCTTTTGTTATCTTTGGTTTAGCTGGCTGATCGATTATTCTCGGTCCAGCCGTCGCGGTATACAAACTTCAAGTATATCGCGAATCCTGCTCCCCGGTGAAGATTTCCACCCAGGAGCAATCCTAGTCATAACCCTCGTTTCCCTATTTGACGGACTTTTAACTTTTCACCCTAGGGTCCATCAAGAGAGCGCAACTACCAGTGCTGAAGGGTACACAAGGTGAGCTTTAAGAACATGTATCATCCAAGTCGTCACGACCAAGGTGATGGAAGTGACCGATCAAGCCGGCTGGATGCTGGCTCGGATCAACACCTGGATGGACGGAGTACCCACTCCGAAAGTCAGTCATATGGGCCCCCCGTGGGTGTTCGCATATCAGAAAGAATTTCTGAGAGCAGCTACACCACAATGGTGCGCGTGCTTGGAACTCTTGGTGACCCTGGATATCACCGCGAGTCCCTAGTGGGCGAAATATCTAAACCTGTCAAATTTTTTAAAGACGTTGTGTCGGGTGCATTGGGGGAAGGGATATCGCCCACAATGCTGCTGAAGATGGAAGGATGCGATGGTCGACTCGGATTGGGGGAGTATGAGGTCGATATTAGAGAAGAAGTTCCCCCCTGGAGGCTCCTACTGGAGCAGGGCCGGATTACGGTACTAGTCACTATAGTGCCGGCCACTATGCCCCAGCTGGAGCCGGCTCGGATTATGGTGCAAGTCACCGTAGTCCGAGGAAGGATCATGGTTTCAACCATGCTCCGAAGAAACAAATGCATACTATGAATATCAAAGAAGAAAAAATTAAGAAAGAAGAATCGAAGGCTGGATACGACTAGAGTGGGAAGCTGGCTGGATCAGGACCAAGTCACTATCCAGGTCACTTACCCCTAAAAAATGGATTGGCAAGAGCCGGATTGTCCACCCCGCAAGGATAGGCCACGTTTTGAAGTAGAAGAGGAAAAGCTGGATGGCCTATCACAGAAGGTTACGGACACCGACGTGGAGCGTGCCCACCACCTTCGCGAGTTGGGGCAGTTCTTATGAACAAATGGGGTCCTGAAGATAACACGACCAAAAAACCTGAGTGGATTAAAAGGTCTCGTCTCTTCCCCATCCCTCTCAGACAGTCACGTGTCCCTCATCAGAGGACTGTTCGATCAGCTCCAGCAAGCCGGCATCAACATCGGCGCTTTCGACCCGAACCAGTTGCTCGACCTGAAGGCAGATAGGCTGAAGGAGGCATCCAGCACACTTCACGACCGCTTGGTACGGTTAGTGGGCTGCTCCCGTCGCAGAAGATGACAGCAACAACTGGAGCGACTCCGCCTTCACCGCCGGCAGCAGGCAGACCGGCCGGGTTACACTCAGGTTCTTCACAGTACGAGTCTGCCCCTTCGCAAGTGGATTCGACTGACTCATCTGCAGGTATTACACGCATGACGCTTGGACCAAGGGGAGAAGCGCGTGTGGCAATGACCACGAGGTCTGGGGGATACGAAGATCCAGATACACCCGATCGGAAGAAAGCCAGTAAGCATAGCGTCCAGACCCGGACGGCGAAGGCGGATCCAGATCCAAAAGGCGAAGACGTGGATGTGCGGATAAAGAAGGAATCCCGATCCGGCAGCTAAGATGCCCCACAAGTCACCCCTCAAGTTGATCCTCAAGCTAGCCCTCAAGTGCCGGATTACCTTCAGAGCATGTTTTCGGCGATGATGGAAAGATACTTGGGGGAGCAACGTCGGGTTAGTGCCCGCCGCGGCAGTCCAGTATCACAGGACCAGCCGGCTCATCGTGGGGGTCGGGTGCCCGAGCCAGCCCAGTGTTATGCGAGAGAGCCGATCGATGAAACATGGAGTCAGTGAAGTCCAATCAGTGTGAGCCCCGTGCCGTCCCGCCAAGTCACCGGCCAAGTCGCCGACCTGGACGGCCAGTGAATAGGAAGCTGTCTCTCAGCTACGTGGATATGGAATCGGTCAAGTCAGCCAGGTGCCACTATGATCCGGATGATCTGGATCTGGTGATGTCTCGCCGAGCCAATATGACCTCAGCCCATGCTTTCGATCCGGACTCAGGGGCGATTACCACGGTGCGAATGTCAGCCACGCCCGAGCTGAAGGATTTTACTAGACGGGACATGGACGACGACCAAGCCCGGAGATGGGTGAGCAAGACGAAGTCAGCTTTCCTCAGAGACCGTACGCCGGACTATGAGAAGTGCTTGATTTTTGGAGATTGGATGAAGGGTCCGGCAAAAAACTGGATCCAGTAGCTCAGATCCGGGTTAAAACGTGACTTGTACCTGCCCGCTCCAACTGCTGCCCTGGGGCCTCGCTTCTTCGCTCTTTGATAAGTCCGTAGCGTCAGCTCCAACTCCGCACTATTTTTCAGTCGCAACAGCGCCGGAAGGTCCGCCTGCTCCCGGTCGTCCAACGTGCTGACGAAATGCTCCACATGTTCTCGGTCAGCTTCCGACCGGTTGGCATCTTCTTTAACCGGTATGTTTGCTCTCATTCCCGCGACAATCAGACGATGAAGGTATATCAGGGGGGTCTAATCTGCTCGCTTCTTGGTATAAACGTACTGGCGTGTCACCGACATTCCTGATCCACAATATTGCTCTCCAAAGGCTTAAACCAGCTAATCCAGTCTTGTGCGTAATAGGGAATTCAAAAACACTCCACAGTCTTCCACAGTAGGCCAAAACGTTACCACACATGCCAATAGAGATAAAATGTGTTCAAAACACGGGCGACTTGAGTTGAGTATATGTAACGCGACGTCTCCCGGTCAGTGGACTTCCGGTGGGTTACTTTAACCTTCCCCGGGCAAACCAATAGCAGCAAGAGGGTACCTTGTTAGCCCTCTGCTGCGAACGACTCGCCTTTTAGAAAGCGAAACGTATACTGATTTTATCCCTATATCCAATACAACCTTTTGTGTAACCTACCCCAAATAGCCCGGCTGGATAGTCATGTGTCCTACCCGAAATAGCCCAGTCAGCTCCACCTGGATGCCTTTTGTGTACCGTACACCAACCATCCAGCTCCACCTGGATACTCTTTTGTGTACTGTACACCAAAACCAGCCAACTCGCCTGGATACTCCTTCGAGTGCCGTACACCAAATATCCAGCTCTCTACCTGGATACTCCTTCATGTACCGTACAGCGAATATTCGGCTCGACCTGGATAGCCATCCATCTAGGCCCACCTGGCCGCTGGCGTCAACTCTCCTTTAGCGGCCCTGCAATCCACCTCCGGCGTCCCATCCGTCTTTCACAAGGGCCCAGCCTTCTTCAGAATCCTTCGCACGCACATCTTTCGGACAATCCGCCCCCTGTCATCCACCATCGGCGGCCATCCGGCCTACCCGATCCGGATGGCTCACTTCTAGCTAGCCCGATTACAAGTCCCTTGATCAACGCCCATCTGGCTCGATTCCATGCCTTGCACCGTCATACCGCTTGTGGATACACTTGGCAGCTGCCAGCCAGTATCTAGGCCCTTGGCCGGCATTTTCTGCTAATCAGAATGCATCCTCAGCCAGATGTATCTCATACCTGGCTGTTAATTAATTTCCAAGGCAATTCACCACAATTGGACCCTTAAGGTCACTGCATATAACTCCACCTATGCGACCAATCGGTGCGTTCTGTCAGAAGTCACACTTGGACTGTCTCGTCCGCGAACCTTTCCCCTCGGCAAAAGTCAAACAATTTGGCCATTTGTGATCGGTCAGTATAATCCCTGATCTGGAATCCTTTGCCTTGCGTTCAATGGTATCGTATGCGAGATGTCCTAAACGCGCGTGGAAGTGGTACAAACCTCCCTCCTGCACGTCATTTCTAGTTTCTTCATCTTACTCATCACCATGTCACGAAACTGGGAGCGTTAAATATCTAACTTACAGCGTGTAGTTTTGCCACAAAAATCGACCCATAGAGTTCGACACGAAAAAGTGACTTATTGCCAAGTTTAATTTCCATCTCTTCGCTATTATCAGCGATATAATATCCCTTTTTTTTAAGCACCCTAGCGATATCAAATTTTTCGCTAATTTGGGGGCGTAGTACACTTCAGTAAGGACGATTGTGGTGCTTGGCTGCTCATTGCTTTTGAGCGTTAGTGTGCCGACTTGCGTAACATACAACATTCCACCGTCTGGCAAGACTAATCCATCACTTCCATTCCATCTCTTTGAGTCCTCGAGCAGACTTGGGTCTCCAATTAGGTGCCGGCTTTCACCACTGCCAAGGATCCACAACTCGTCACTCGTCTTTTCCTCCTCCTTTGTGACTTCCTGAGATTCATCCACTGTGGCAAACACGAAACGACGTTCACAGGTTGAGTCACCTTGACGCCGCTATTTGTTTGCTTATCGGGGATTGTATCTTTAGTTGGTTGTGGACAATTTCTGTGAATATGACCCTCTGCCCCACAGCCGCAGCAAACTCTTTTATTTTTTCTTTCATCCACGGCATTTGCCACCATTCTTTGAGATTTGCTTTGCTTATGCTTGTAATCCTCGAGTTCCTGTGCCCATGGCACCAATTCTTGGGCATGTTGCCCGTAGTCCTGCCTCATGGGATTGTACCTCACCATGAGTGCAACTTTCAAGCTTGGCACCGCGAATTTCACAATATTTTCGACTATTAGGTTGTCGGACAATTCACGCTCGAGGGACAGTGCCACCAAGTATAAAAAATGCTCGGTCCAGGATCGTCTTGGATCCTTTTTGGCTGAAAATATGGCTGAGGCTTGGTGGTGCGATATGTTCACTTTGAACGCGTTGTTAATCTGTTCCAGCACCGTCTACAGAGATTGCGTTGCTGCCCACCAAGCCCCAATATTTGTTTGAAAATATCTTAGAGCCATCCCTTCCAGATGCTCGCCCAGCTTGTTGGCTTTAAGCCGTTTATTCCATTGAAAATCCGATGTCAATTGCGCCACTTCCAAAGCTCTTAGAAACAGGTAAGCCCATTGCATAAACCTGCTCCCAGACCCTTATTGGTTTCCACACCGCTGAAAATTTGGATGGTGAGCTTCGTTAGCTTCACACCAAGCGGCAAACCAACTTGTGGAATATTTTTATCCGGTGCCCCACCCGCTTGTACCGGGTTCACGGGGACACCTGCCTGTCCCATCAAAAATCCGGGCACACCTTGACCGATGCCCTCATCACATCTCAGGTCTTCCAATGTCATTCGGCCACATAAGGGTCGTCGTTGTCTCTAAAACCTCTAAACGAATGCGATTGACTCAGCTCTTTCGAACGAGCTTGCTCGTTTTCCAATCTTTTGATCCTTTTGTCAAAATTACGCATTAACTACATCATACTGTTCATGGCCTCTGCTATGCTTCGTCTTCACTTGCCATAATCGCTGCATATTATTGCAAACCAATCTTTCAACGCAAGTGAGATAACCAGAAACAATTACCCTCCTGGTCAGGGGTCTTTCACTTACTTCTTATAACTTAAAGCAGTACAAAACTCGGGCTTAAGAAACCCGTCAAATTTTGGTTTATAACCTGTTGTAAATTCCACTGAAATAGCGATAATCCACGTAAGAACGATAGAAACGCAAAAGAAAGTGGAAATCTATTAGGGTTCACAATTCCAGTCTCCAAACGTAAGCGTAATTAGATCGGGAACGAAAACTTCACGTAAACCTGTTAGTGTCCACTGAAATCTAATACCTTGAAGTCCAATTATTTAGCGCCGGTTGTCGGCCAGTACGACGGTGCTGACTTCTTGCTTACTTGTGTCTATGTGTTGTAAGAAGTAAAAGTGATATATTATGTATTATTAAAAGCTGACTCATAGAAAACGTTTAACACTCTTCAAATATGCATCTTGACAGTCTCGTATAAATTTGATTCATGTTTGCGGTTCATCGAAACGACACAAATTCCAACAGTTTCTACCTGGGATGGCGAAACGGGTCTGAAAAATTTAATGGCTTTGATTATTGCGGTACATTTTCGATGTCGTTGACAAAACGTGCCGGACCCTACTCCCTAGACTGCGGGCTGGATTGGGTGCGGGTCAACTACTCCCCACCTGTGTGCAAAAATTGTCTGTGTTCGGAATTAGTCTGGCACAGACTAATTTAGGTGAAGAAAAATTAGTCTGGTACAGACTAAATTGTGTGAAATTAAAAAAATGGACAACATGAACGACACAGACGTCTCGCACAAATGTGGATGTCGGAACCTGACTTTTAAAAGGTGGTCGTTTAAGGTCCAGACAACCCCTTCAAATTGATACGTCAAAAACTACCTGATTCTAATTCAGTTTCAAAGGTAGTAAAACAGATAAAGGTACTGTAATAGCCAATATAACGGCATTTTAGAAACCTTTAAGGGCCCGTTTGGCTGTCCCCCAGAATCATGATATTGCGTGATATTTGGCTTTTTTTCTGCACAGTCGTGATTTTCCCGAAAAGACGGATTCGTTTGGTTGTTTCGGTTATTACTCTAAAGTATATCTTATAGACGACGATATCTTAAAGGCGACGCTCCTATATTTGGAGCAGTTTCGAGGCATATGAGATTTTCATGTGGTATACACTAGTTTTTTTTCAAAAATTTAAGTGTGCACAGTACAATATGGCGCACCACCAAGTACACTACGCTTTGCTTTTTCTTCTTCTGTTCCATTCAATTCCACGACAAATTGGTTCTGTTCGCTATCGCGAAGCTGCAACTTCATCGAACAACGCTTAGAGACTGGAAGCGGGAGCACATCATACGCGAACGAGATCCTACACAAGCTGCAGTAGTGCCATTGTCAGCCGAACATCTCGCGCTCCTGACAATCGAAACTTGTTCACTGTACCCGGCTGATCAAAGCGTAGTGCATCTTTACCAGATGCATGGCGGGCTAGTATGGCTCAATGTTT
>MIQA02004931.1:0-28368 GCA_001887855.2 Sclerospora graminicola | reverse complement strand
TCTTCTTGATCAACCACACGTTGTGCAAAGTGTTGCTCGCGTTTCTGAAGATCCGCCACCCGGACCGCTTTCTTCACGAGTCGATTCGCTTCGACCTTTTTCCGATTCGAGTGGCCATGCAAAGAATCCAAGACCCAATTCCCCGCTTCGTTCATAACTTGCCGTTTCTTTTCTTCCCGTTTCGTCTCTTCGTCGGCTAGAAGCTTGGTTTCCGTATCGATTAACATATGGAATTGCGTAATCTTGCGCTCTTCTTTCGCAGCATTCTTGACCTCTTCTTCCAGGTTTTTAATATGCTGGCTCATGCGCTCCAACGGCGACGTGCAGAGCTTGTTTTCTGCTTCCAGCTGTGCCGCTTGATCGTCCAATTTCTTTTGAAACTGCGCACGGCGACGTCGAACTTCATTCATAAACGCATCTTGCTCGTCCACTTGAGCATCGCCCCCTTCTTGATGCACGCGCTTGTTGCTGGCTTTTACCGCTTGCAACTCGCTCGCTCGTACCTTCATATCCGCTTCTAATTGATCCACATACTCTGGCGTAATAGTCAAAGCATGACGGGCTTCATCGAGCGTCTTCTTGCAATCTTCTCGGTGCTCATCGAACAATTTACAGTCTGCTTTGCGCTCGTCCGTAAGAGCTGCACGTTTAAAGAGCAACATGCGCTTGGATTTCGTCTGGCGATCCAATTGATCGCAAAATATCTCGGTCCGTTTCTTACCACAACTAATCCGCGCCGTATGTTCATCCAGCCGTGATTTCGTCGTATTAATTCGCGCCGTTTGCACCACACGCCATCCTTTCTCGCACCCTTCATCCAGCGCTTGATGGCATCTCCGACGCTGCGTAATCGACCGCGTATGCGCATGAATCTCCGTCTCGAGGTCCAAGTGATTCGTTTCAATCGTTTTCTCCTTCTTTTGCCAAGCTTCTTGGACTAGACGCACCGTTTTACTAGGAGCCATTGAATCTTCTTGCCCTCCAATATCTGGACTCCCTGCATCCTCCTTTTCCGCAACCTTTTCCTTCCTAGCGATCTCCGCTAATCGATCAGCCTCTTCCTTGCGAGCGATCTCCGCCAATCGATTATTCTCTTCCTTACGAGCGATTTCCACAAATCGATTAGCCGCTTCCGTTATAGCCATCATTTCTAAGCGAATAGCCGCTTTCTCACGATCAAACTCCTCAAAGCAAGCAATTCCATATGGCTGACTCCAATTTCCAATGAAGGTACTGGTGTACCCACTACTTCCCCGGCCAATGCCGTCCACGGCACTACCAAACGGCCCATGATTTTCTAGTGATCTTCTAAAATCACTCTTGTACGTTTCAAACGATGACCGACGTGCCGACTCTCGCAAATGTGCTTCTTCTAACGCCGTTACGCGCTTTTCCAAACATATTGCCCTTTCCCAGAGCGAATCCCGCTCCGTATTCTTGTCTCCTTCCATTTCCACGAGAAATACCAACGAGAAAATAAAACAAGAATAAACTTCGAAAACTACCCTTCCAAAACAAGGGGACTTTCCCGTAATCGAAAATAACCACAAGAGAACTTAACAAACTTAAAACTTCGGTCTTGAGCCCCGTAAACTTGGGCTCATAACCTGTAGGAAGATAGGGTACTCTGCACAATCTTTTATGCCCCGCACTAAGTACCGGTTAGAGATCTAAGGCGTGTGAGACAAACTTAGTGGTAGCCGGTTAGAGCAAATACCAAGAAGTAGAATGTGTGTGCGTACGACTAGCGGCCTGACGTGTTAGTGTCAGCCGCGAGGAAGTCGCTCAAGTCCGAAGTGCTGTTCCACGTGTTCGTTAAAATTGAAAGTAATATTATAAAAAGTTAAAACCTTAATAAAAAGATTCCTAACTTGAAGTTTGTATGCATATGAATTCACGGTAGTTTTGCACATCGGAAATTTAGCAAAAAACTTTTCATAAAAACACTTGAATTTCCAACAGTGCTGTGTGCTGACGACGTTTGTGTGGGTAGGCAGCGCAGCGAACGACGACGTACCGTCGGCAACGGTGTCGCAGCCGTGTGAAGTGAAGCGAATGTAGCGTCGTGAGGTACGGACACTTGCATGATTATTGGGCGCCTTTTTATTTTTCGTATGGATCTTTGCACTACCATGTCTGTAGGCAAATCAACGACAGCCGTGTGCAGTGAAGCGAATGTAGCGTTGTGAGGTACGGACACTTGCATGATCATTGGGCACTTATATATTTTTCGTATGGATCTTTACACTACCACGTCTGTAGGCAAATCAGAGCGAAGTGTGTCCAACTGCGCACCAGATTCACGACTGTGCTGGTCGAGCAGGACCCAAGCACGGACGACGCCCGACACTTTTCCCGTGAGCGATCGCTGACGTTTGACCTTGTCGGTGCGGCGGCGATTGGATTCAATGAAGTCAACCACGGTCTTTTGCACCTCTCGCGCAAACTGAACAAGCGCGTTGTTGTGAGCCAAGGTGAGCGCCTCTGTCGCTTGTGAGTACCCGGACGCGAGAGGGGGTGCCATATCAACAAATTCTTTGACAATCTGCATGGCGATTTGCACCTCTTTCTGTACTCTGTTTGCAGGATCATGTCTTGCGAACACGAGCCCATCCCGAACGTACCGTACAAAGAGATCCTGAAGCAGTACATTTTGTATCGACACAAAATCGCGCGGCCACGTCCGACCCAGTAATGTAATTTGTGCGTTTACGTTGTCACCGCACTGGGGAATGTTTCGACCACTGACTTGTTGTACGGTTGGTGTCACTAGATCGTTGAGAAGCAAGCCGGTGGACGGTTGAGCGCCAGACACTTGCAGCGCGTGCATGCCGTCCAGGATTCTGTGGAGCAGACTTTTTCACATCCTAGAGCTCCGCGACCATCTCACGGTATCCAGCAACGCCCCGCTCCAAGACCTCTGTAAATGTATGTATCCCCACGTACAGCTCGCTCAACTCACAGTTACCCATGTTCCTTTTGACGCACTGCACAGGCAGCGGCAGTAGGTTGTTGAGTACAAAGTGCTTCCGAATAAAGCGCCCACATTCTTTCAACTCGCCAATTGTCGCCACACGAGACTGCATCTCACGCGCGCCTGCGGCCATGTTTTCGTGGACGACATGGCCAGGAGCAAGCGCAAAAGTTTTGTCATAGTACATCAGCAGCGTGACGGTCAGGCACTCGGCAAAACTTTGCTCCGCAAGCTTCGAAAAGTACAGACAGCGCATTAGCGCAGCATACTCAATTACTCGAACCCGCGCTTCGTGATGATGAGCTTCAAAGCACGACAATGATGGAGGGGTGCCCGCTCGCTCAGGATCTACCCAACCCCCAAGAACTTTTGCGATCGTCTGGTCACTGGCCGACGTGGGCGAAATGTACTCAAGTAGGGTTGCGAAGCCGTCCATGCTCCACAGCCCGCGATGGGCGAGGTCTGAAAGCTTCACGTTGCCGTGGCTGCTTTATGGGCGGCTCCCCCGCGCTGAGCTGAGTGAGACTGGAACCCAAGCGTGTGGACGGCTCCAGTGTCACTTTGATACAAACTCTTCAATACACGGTTGATGTGAACGGTGATTCTAGCCTCATTTTTGCCTACTGAGATCTGAGAAAAGACGCGCTTAGATGCATAATAGGGGTCGCCGACGAGTTGGCTCACAAGAGAGTGAAATGGATCAATCGTCCACGTCCCAGGCGAGCAAAAAATCGAGATCGAGTGCTGCTGTCGCACCTTCAGACTAGAGAATAAAAAATTCGCCCATAGAGTTAGACCGCATAACGATCACATCCAAAACATACCGTGTGAGATCAATAACGAGAAATCTATCGAGCCAATGCAGATCATCAAAGAGCAAGTTGCCGATGTCAGAGCTTTGCCAATCGTTAACACTGTTTTTTCACCAGTGTTGATATGAGGCGCTGTTGGTTTTGTAGAAACAGAACTTGCTCATCTCTTCGAGATCGTAAGCGTCTCATGACGCCTGGTCTTTGAGCCGCTTGCCGTTTTGATAGCTGAAACGTACTGTTGATGGAGTTGGCCGGCAGGCGATACAGTGCTTTCTTCTTGATGATTTGTGTGGACTCGCTTCCAGATGAGTTGATGAAGCTCAATTTTTCATTGACGTTTGCCAGCTCATATCTTGCAGTAGGAGAGCGAATTGCCTATGAGATCCATGGTAACGTCCTTTTTCCGCAGAGCCTCGAACGTGCGCCCAAACTCGATGCGCTGCAGAAATACATCAAACTTGGAGCGAGCAGACGTGTCCTGCTTGCTTGAAGACTCGCCCAGCTCGTAGTCCATTAGGTCGATGATAGCATCAACGTTTTTCTCGTCGTCGTTGCTTGCGTCTATCGTGGAAGAGTTAGAAATGGCTGCAACTTAAAATGGCTAGATTGCGGATGTTGCAAGAATGTGTCTCGAATGTGTCCCTATCTATCTTCGGCGCCGAAGATGATTTGATACACTACTGTACTTCTTCATCGTCGTCTTTATCATTTGTTTTGATGTATCATGGTGATATTTAAAGCCATATTGGCGACCTTCTGTAATACGGTTAGTCAAGGGCATAGCTGGGTAGGCAGCCTTTTGTTGGTCACCAAACATATACTTCCTCCGGGCAAAAAAAACGCACGATCGAAATATACAGGTGTCCAAAATAAACGCAACAAATCTAAACTGATAGTATCGGATTATCATCTTATACAAATATTCACTATAGGGGTTCACAATCAGAAGAGAACGGACGACCTATTGAAAACGGCACATATAAACTTATAAATTATAAAAAATAACGAGAAACAGTTCAATAGAGTACCTTGGTCGGACCACAGCAGCTAAAACATCTTCTTAGCTTATATGTCTTGATGTAGTAATCCACTTGCTTCGTAGTATTGCTGAACGACAGCAAATTCATCCAAACAGCAAAAAATGAACATCCATCACGTTCAGGCGCTTCCAGTGCTGAAAACTGGGATATTTACCGCCCGAACAACGGCATTAAGCTCGGACCACTCCGGACTACGAAACGCTTGACCTGGCACTCTTGAGGAGTAGAAACTTCGTCCTCTAACAGTACTGTTGCTGATACACTTATTTGAATGCTTTCAATACGTCCTCATAGCTATCTTGGACTAGGGCGGGAGTTTTCTTGTCGGCCGCCGCTCGCTGTGTCCATTCATTCCAACATAGCGTCGGTCCTAGGATGATATTCAATGAGGAAGAAATATTAACAGAAAGAGGTGATCTAGTGCTTTCTTTTCATCCAATCCGTGTTCTCTAAGACGTAATTTTGAATCAATTACCATGAATTTTGTGTATATGTTGCGTTTATTTTGCCCCGAAGGAAGTAACAGATTGAATTCACATCTATTAAATTTCCAAATTTTATGCTGAGCATTTTGAGTTCTCATGTTGCACTTTAAAAGTAATGACAGTAGCATTTTTAGGAATTAAGATTTAATAATCGTCTGAATTTTAACAAATTTTTGGTCAGAAAAGGTTATCGAATGGGAAATTTGGAGCGATTTCTTTGGCATGATGCTCACTAAGCTTTTGTATGGCGGCCTTTTTGCTTTAATTTTACCAGAAAGAGTCGCCTTTTTCCGAAAGGAGGAAGTATTATGCTCATCCAGGAAGATGCATAATCGTACTTAAATGGGTATAATCGCACTTTAACGAACAATAACGGAATATTGGAATCGCCTGAATACAGTGATTGCCAGAAAAACACAGCTCGTCACAGTCTTGTTCGTCATCCCGCTTCTAGTCTACAAATCTCGGCGCGTGTCATGTGCTTTGATGCATGTTGTATATACTCCAATTGCTCTACGTGCAGTCGTCACCTTCGACAATCGCATCCGGAAACACTACGTAAATCAATTCTCCAGGCCTTCCATGTTGGAATAAATGAAAACCAACTTCTACACGTTTGAGGGGGTGGGTAAGCCGATTGCGTCGATTCGTGTAGATCAATGCATGAACGGTCCAGCACCACTCGCTCGATGCAGACGCCGTTGGTATCGATCAAGTCCTCAGAGAGAACTAGCTCCGCCATTAAAATTGATTAAACTATGCGTGCTTCACTTTTTCGGTTTTGCTCCAACTTCCGTTTGCTTTACCAAATTTAACGAGAGTTTGATGATATATCAGTTTGTCCCCTCCATCTAGCCCCAATTGAGCAGCAAGATTAGCTCCTTGGGTAATAATATCGATGACAACGACATCATGAAATCCGCTTAGTGACTTTCTTCGGTCAAAATGAAGAAAATCCCTCTTGAATGTGTGTAGAGAAACTTCTTGCGTTCATCTATCATCCTTAAGATGTCCAATTGCGTGAAACGTGTTGTCACCAGTCGGTGGTGCTCGTCTTCTCACTATTGCTGCCTAAAACTGTTCCAATGTCAGGTCCGTGATGGCCACCCCTTTCCAATGCTGTAATAATCTCCGCCAGAAAGCTTGCGCCCGCTTACACTCCCATAAATATGGTATACATCTGTCTTCCCACTTGTAAAACGCTCATCCACCAAACAACGTCAGTCCCAGATCTCACGCACGTAGAAGGTATTGAGTTGCATGGTCACAAGCCGAAACTGTACCCACACTTGGTAGTTAGTTAACATATTGTCGTGTTCTCATACCTGTTTCGGTCCACGTCTTGCATCTTGGACCACCAAATACTTCTCTCACACTTGCGTTTCCACTTATTTAATAAGAATTTCAACTGTGAGGCCACACCATGATAGTACAACCGCCGGAAAGACCTACGGAATTTCGGCCAGATCTTCCATATAAGTGTCTCTTCGTCAGCTGACCAACCAATGAGGTGTGAATTCGGATGGGGATGAAATGCTATCATCCGTCCCATAACTTCCTGGTCAACCTGTTTGTCCCCCAAAGCACAACTTGCGATCTTCCATAATATTCCGTCCGATTGTTGTCGTACTGTTACTCGCTCCTGCTGTGTTCGTCCATATCCTTTTATAAGTCCTGAAGATTCGAGTTCCCATCTAAACCTATCAAGAGAAGCTGGCCCACGACACACAACTATCGGAGGGGTTTCCCCGATATAGTGTCCCACCTCTACCCTGGGGGAAGCTAAGATCACGGCACACAGCCATCGACTATTTTTGCCCTCGTATGTGACTTGCCCTGGACACCCTTAACCTTCCCTATATAAGTAGTAGCCGTTAGTCTCAAAACCCGTAAATAACGTATGATAAGTAGTGGAATCCGGTCGTATTTCCGCGCCACTAATTCCATCGCCCATTCCTCGTATCCACGGGCTCATCGCCCGGATGTATGTCCCCCAGAAAGGGACCATATTACTAGGCAAAATCGCGTGAAATGGGTATGCATCAATATCTAGCGAAATAATAAACTGCTGAAGACGCACCCCTTTCATTCCTAGGCTGGCTTCCATTCCAACTACCGCCTGGGGTAGCACAGATAACGTATACCTTTCTAACTGCGTACTGTCGCTTCGTTTTGACCCCATCCATTCCATTACCGTTCGTTGTAAGCTCCGTGCAATTCATGACTCGACAACACCTCAGGCCTGACAAACTTTGTACACTTTCACTGATGTAAGTAGTTGTCCCGCCTTCTCATTGTACCCAATCCCGACTAGGTCCAACCAAGCTAGTTGATAACAGTTCCTCGCTGCTATCAGCCACTGGCAAGCTAACTTCAGCCGCTGGACCTTTAAAGCAACTGGTATCGAAATGAGTCCGACCCCACCTGCTGGATGCGGAGTAAACAGTAGTGTCGAGGAAATTTTATGTCTTCCTCTCTCGCTCGTCGTTTTATTGCACCATATAATAGAAACGCTTTCTGAATATTAACGAACTTTTGTAAGACCTTCATCGGGGGCTGTAAACAGATTGGAAGGTATGCCAATCACAGTGAACAATTGTACTCTATCTATAAACGATGTCCCGCAAGTTGTCGCTGTTGCAATCCTGCCAGATCTCCAAAACGACTGACCACGTCTAAACCTACCGGCAACTGTTCGGCGTGCTGAAGGAACACTGTAGAACCATCTACAAATGATGAAAAACGATGTTGGAACGACATGTCCCTTTTCAGAGGTTGAATTCCGTCTAGCTTCGAGTCCTGACTTAGAGCTAATGCCAGTGGCTCTACAGCTATAATAAATAGAAGAGGGGCTAGCGGGCAGCCTTGCCGGATGCCTGACTTAACCTGAATAGGGTCCGCAAATTGATTGTTTACAAGAAATTCTGCAGTAGTCCCAGCATGGAGCCGGTCCATCAAGTCAACGAATTCATTCGAAAATCCAAATAAGCTGAGCACCGTAAAGAGATTTTCTATCCACTATGTCGTACGCCTTACGGAAGTCTAGAAATAAAATACCCGCACTCTGTGCTGCCGACACTTTCTACTTTGCTTTGTATGTCTCAAAAGTCGCCTTCATTAAGATCACAGCTTTGTAATCATCCACCTTCCTAAAACAAAACCTTGTTGGGTTTCACCGATCAAGTTCCCCAAAAACTTCTGTAATAGCCGCGCTATGATTTTCGCAAATAACTTGTGCCCAGTTGTCAGCAATGAGATGGGACGGTAATGGAGAGCGTTACTAAAGTCACCTTTCTTACGCAAAGGTATCACCACGGCCTTTAAAAACGAGCGTGGAGGCGTCCCACCTCTTGATATTTCGTTGAACATCTGAGTGAGGGGCTCCAATAAAACTGAGGCAAAATCCTTGTAAAAAACATTGCCAATGCCATTCTGCCCAGCTGCCTTTCTGTAATCAATACTCTTGATCGCCCACTCAACATCTTCTTCAACAATCTCCGCTACTAAATCCACATTTTGAAAGTCTGTCACTTTCCGATGTTCCAGTATTTTCATGAGCATCTGTACTTCCATCGAAAGATTCCGACTTCCAACACAACGATGAGTGTGGCTTAAACTCTTTTGCCAAGTCGACGCAAATTGATCCGGTATTGATAACGCTTCCGCAAATGGCGGGCCCGATGGTGCAACAATCTGCGTTATCGTCTGATCCCGTTAAATAGCCATCGCACGTCCGCAGTTGATCTATGGAATCGAAATCCCCGACGAAACGAGCGTTCTTTCTCTAAGGGATCAGAAATAGTCTTGCCGATATGTTTCCTCACCGTCGCACTTTCACTGACCGACCGTTGGAGGTGATGCTTCTTCTTGTCTTCCGGCGTCTGGCTACTTTTTTTCGGACTTTATACAAAACATCTCGACAAATATCCATCCAGTTATCCCAGCTCGGAGCCGCCTTAGTGTAACGAAAACTCTGCGTTAATCTATCCAAAATCATTGTTCTAACTCCATCTTGCTGCGACCCCGGGAACGGATATGACATTCTTCGATTAGCCAACATATTCCGCGAGACACTTGGATCTTTAAGGTATAAACCCACTTGGTTGTAAGGCCCAATGGCCACCCACACCACCCAATTCTTCCAATGTCCCGAAACATAGAAACGATCCAGCCTACTGGCTTGGTTCCCTCTCCAATAAGTAAAGTGATCTTGCGGTTCCAACTTAGACTCCTCCATTGGCGAAATCATTAACAGTCGAGCATCCCACAGCTGCCACTCCGTCACTATTCTCCTTAAAGCATTACTTTCAGGTCTCGCCGATCGTATGCCACCCAACCTATCCAAGGCTGAGTGTCCACGCAGTTAAAATCTCCCCCTAGAAAGCAATTTTTTGGTTTGTGCAAAAAAAGTTGTCTGAAGTTACTAAAAAATAATTCACGTCGTTTTGCATCACTAGAAGGCCCGTAGATGTTCATAATGATACTGTCATTCCACTTCAGCACTAATAATCTATGCGACCAATGTTCTTTCTTCCACGGGAGTACTTGATCGGCGATATCAGGGCTCAGCAAGATTGCAACTCCCCTTGTTTTTGGGGTACACACTCCAATAAAACATAGTCCGGTTGTGACCCATCCGACCCCATAATAATGCCCATTTTTGAGACACCTCCTCATATTCTTCCATGGAAGGGATATGTGTTTTTTGTAATAGAATGACCTGAGCTGGGTGACTAGGATATCCTCGTCTCCACACCTACATCCAGGGAAGTACATCCTTCTGCGCAAAGCCTCTCACATTTTGGCTAACAAATGTGTGTGTTAGATGGCGTTGATGGTCTCGATCGTTGCCTTCTTTTGAAACAGACTCCATATCTTTGAGCATACGATATTTTGTGTATATGTCCAAATTATCCAAAGTAACATACGAATGATTGCCATGCACACCCATATCGGTGCCCTTAGTACTGACCCAGGGTCCTTGTTTATTGCTGGGGTATCTGTAGCATTAGTTAATTGCAAAACCGTCTTAGCTTGAAAAGATTCAAATAAATCCTTCCAAGCCGAAGGCGCGCCTTTTTCAATCGCCTGAACCTTCGCCGCATAGTCTGGACGAGATCGACCACCCCTAAATGTCTCTGGAGCAGGCACATAATTGTGTCATTCGGGTGATAGTTGTCACCCACTAAAGCTGCCAATTGTTTCGCAAATACGTGTGAGCCGATCAACACCATCGCCAGTTGTACCACCTGTCTCGGAGCTAATAGTTTGAGGATCGCATTGCCTCCGTATTGCACCTTCCCGAGCCGAGTCCATTCCTGAGAGCTAATAATTATCGCCGTTTGTTGCACCGACCCAATCTTCACCATAAAACGGTGCTCCCAAGCCGAGAACCACTGCTCTGCCAATCCTTCACGTTTACCAGCCTCTACCACCTCCAGCCAACACTGTTCCCTCCAGTGCTTAGCTAATTCTACTAGAACACTAGGGTGAACGCCGTCTAGTATGTAATAGGACCCTGGAACGTCTTTGATAAGATGTAGCAGGCGGTTTGATTCTAAATGAGCCGCCTTTACCAATACAGTTTTCGTCGAGCTTACCTACGGGAACGGTATGCCTGTTTGTTCTTCCCAGTGAGGTAACAATTTGTGCCACGCTATCTTGAACTCATCTAACGAAATATGCTCCATCACATTATCAACATCACATGCCGCGAAATCATCCATCAATTCCCTAGCGATAGGTACTATTTCCATCGGTTGGGATCCATCCATCGTTATTTTCTCGTTGACAGATCCGTTAGCCCCTATACGTTATCACGGTTAGGGTTCGGGACTAAAATGCCTGAAATTAAGGAAGCACGTACGCCCCTGGATGATCCGGGTCCGTCTATAGACCCAGATAACCCAGAGGAGGGAAGATTACGACAGCCAATCGAGGTGGAAGATTGCAACGGGGACGAAATCGTGGCCGAAACGCCAGCCTCGCAAGAGTCGGAAGTATCGGTTCCTGAGCATGACTAGGAACCAGATACAGAGATGGTATCGGTAGAACCGATATGAGGATTCGATAGTACCGGTACCAGGTATTAATACTTCCATGGAAGAATCCAGGGAGACACTGGTAATACCGGTAGTCACACTTGATGCCAAGGACATAAACTTGACAACTAAACAAAAGAATCCAGACGAAGGACTCAGCAAATCAGCTTGGCAGTTGTGACGCTGAGCGCACTGGAGGTTTGGCAAGCTGTTGTGGGAAGGCCAAAAAGGGTTCAGTAGAGAAGATAGTTATTAGAGCAATTCTTTGCAATAATCATCACCGGACAGCTTTACAAACTACTGGGAATCTTGTCCCGGGCTTCTCAATACCAAACAAGTGCTTTAAGGCCACTTTCACATACACCGCCGTAAAAAGATCTTGTGTTAAGTCTAACCAAATCTGTGCCCTTGGACGCGACGCTGCTGCTTGGCCGCAAATTTAGAACTACAGTCATACCTCCATATAATAACTCCCATAACTGGCACAAATCCTGTATCTGAAACCACAAGTCTCTGCACCAATCAGCACACTTTATTTTTGTATGGAGGAGCGAATTCCCTCTTTTCCTGAGTCAATTTATAAGTGGCCACCATTAAGCCATGGGCGCCAGACAACTTACGCTGGACGAAAACAAGCAAGTGCAGCTCCACGTGGAGCAAAATCCACAAATTAAAAGCTGGGCACTTCAAGAATGGACTTCTTCGAAGTTTGGGGTGCGTGTGGGACGCCGCGAGAAAACCTGCTAGTAGCATCCGCGGCGAACGTCTCGACAGCCTCAAATGAAAACTTAACCACATGAATATTGATGTCATTGAAATACTCTGGTGCTTTTACTTTTTTGCTGTGCATCATTTGTCGGAAGCTTTGCTGTTTGTGGTTTGGAGTCTTTACTGTCCGAAAAGAAGCCCTTTGATCCTTTACTTTTGTCTGGATTCCATGTTAAAATATGGGAAGTATCGCTTACATTCACTCTTTGCTCAGGCATCGTTTTCACTGTCGTTGCACTAGGCGCACTGGTGATTTTGTCACTCTCCTGAACAGAATTCAAATCAGTGCCAACACGTTCCGATCAGCTGAAAGTAAGAATAGAAATGACGCTAGCTTACAAACCTCAACTGGAGTGATTGCCTTGTTGTTTTTTTTTGGCGTTGTTTGGATATCGAACATCGCATCGTCATCGTCATCGTCGTCATTATCATCATCTTCATTGTCGTGACTGCTAGCAATCACTCGAGGTGCTCCTATTATATAAGCACATGCACAATTAGATACGTCAAGACTCATGTAACACAAAACACTCGTGTCTAGTGAATAACGAACTGGTGTCTTTCGTAATGTAGTCTGTGACTTGAAGTTGGCCCGCGTTTGGAGCCACGGCGTCGTTAGCGATAATGACTCATCATTACGAAGAAATTTGGACGCGGTGGAGAAACCTTCTCCGTTTCGACCATGGGCGAGTGGGGTCGCATTAGATGCCGTCGTCAGAGTATGAAGTGGATCCGAAGTCAGGAAAGTAGGTTCTCTATTGGGACGAATGGGGGTCGTGTCCGCCGGGATGACTGAAGGATGGAGTGACGTCATTGCACCACCACGCGGAGAAAATACTACCGCCTTTCCGTCACTGTGCGTCCTGTCGTAGATATTGTGGCCTTGTGTTTTTCTGAGCGCTCCATCCTCTTTCGCAACGCAAGCACCTTCTATTGTTGCGGTGAGCCCGAGAAAGCTGCCACCCAACCTGCTCTACCTGCAATAATTCGCTTCAAGATTTTATCTTTCTGCGTCGGCTTCAGGGCATCATTGTTCATCCCTTGCTCCAAAATTTCTTTAGCCGCCTCCTTGTTGCCTACGAGAGCCCAAGAATCAATCAAACAATTTCCCGTGCTCGCCATGACCTGCGGCTTGCTGTAATACTCCAAGCAATTGGGGAGCAAGTTAAAGCTAATGCACACGAGAAGAAACAAGACGAATGTTCCAAGTTTCAGCACACTTTTTTCGAGAAAAAGACACCAAGTAGTATCGTATCACACCCCCACCCCCATAGATGGCGTTTCTATACCTGGACCACTCGAATTTTCTTGGCTCGTGAGTGCGCCACATAAGGAGGTGTGACTGTAGCCGGACTCTGTGGCTTTGGATGGCACAGTGTGCCATTTTCGAACCTGTCATGGGTCTTACTGTATATTGGGTTAAAAGCGCCCTCTGCTCGCATACCAACTTGGTTTTTCGTAAGACGCTCCAAGTCCATTGATGTCCATTGTGCGTGACATTGCTAGCCCTGACCAGAGCGAGTAAGATGGTAATACTGCTAAAGACTTTTTAGGTCACTCGTGTTCAAAAGTATCCTTTTCCATGTTGCAGTAGGAACTTATGCATTAGTCAAGTTGTAGTCGATAATTTTGGGATAATCTTGAATAAACTTGCATTCGTTTGTTGAATCTTATACCTTACTATATCAAGGTATAACAGTCGACGTAGCTACCAAGTTAGACGTTGTCGCGTAGGTTGAACACAGGGACTTAGTTAATAAAATGTGTATTAAGAAGTGATTAAGTTTCTACCTTATCAATATGCATATGCATCATGCATATGCATGCTGCGAAGTGTCGAGACAAAGTACAAGTAGTTTTGAAACCTACACTATACTTACCCCAAAATAAAGTCGGTTATGGTCCGAATACATTTTTTTTCACCCAACTTTACTCCAAATATAGCGAAGTATTGTAAATCTCCCAAAAAAGCGCTTCAGTAGTAGTACCGTAATAGTCGTCATTATGTAATAAAAAACTGATGTTACCGTAATACTTCACTTTTTAACAACTCGACCTAAGATGCTGTTTCAAAACTTAGAAATTAGGATACTCGTAGCACACATTCTAGTTTGCAGGGCATTGGTCTCTATTACGAAGAAATAATAATTTCTTCCATCAGCGACAGGTTCCTTGCAATGCCCTCGGCACCACTAACTAGACAGTTTAGCAGCAATAATTCTTCCATTGTTACTCGCTTGAATCGATGCCCTTCCATTATCCACTCGACATATGCCGATTTCATTTGCGCAGCGATATCAGTCGTTGTAAAATCCTCCACATTAAGAACATCGTGCTCACGACGAAGCGGCGACGACATGACAGTTGACGCACGGTTGATCCTCGCACGAGCTCGCTCGGGAGTGCTTTGCATCGATGTCACGTCACTCGTGACCTGAGGAGGATTCTTTTCCAGTGGATTGGCTGTGTTTTTGGTCCTGTCGGATCCGTTGGAACGAGATAGGGCCTGATTCTCTTCATTTATGTTAGATAAAGCCTGTCGGAGGGTTGATGCCCTCGGTCTTCGGCGGTTGTACACTTCTACCTCAAGTGTAAGTCCATTTTCAAGGGCGGTCATGAACTCGTCGAAAGAAACTTTGCCACTGCAATCTTTATCGACAATGTCCATAAAATCAGCCACGTATTTCGTAATCTCCTCGTGCTTGACAGCACCTGACTGGGCAAAGATCGTCTCGAGCATGACGGCCACTTCGTCCGCATCAATCTCGCCACTACAATCCTTATCAGCAACTCGAAATGCTTCTTTCATTTGCATGAAAATCGCCGTTTGGTCCGAATCCGAGTATAGAAACGACTCACCAAAGAGCATTTGCAACGTGTTGAACGTATCCTTGACACAAAACAAGAACTGATTGCTTGCGTCCTGCCACTTGGCGTGGGTCGTCCGCTCTCCAGTGGTGTCAATGACACGCGCACTTTCGGAACTCATGTCCCGAATGTCCACTGCATTTGTCGGGGCCAAACTTTGTGTCACTCGGTAATTGTACCAGCGTATGAGCTTAAAAAGCAGGTTATTGTTATTGAGCAGACGGTGATTACACTTGAGAAGAGCGTCGTATTTTTGTTTCGAGAACGGTGGTTGCCACATTTGCGGCTCCGTTTGGGCTTCCTTAAGTAACGTTTGCTGCTCCACAAGGTGTCCAGGCAGTTGCACTTGAAGAATCGTTCGCACTTGTTCCATTGTCTCTTCACTCATGTCACCACTACTGCCAACATGATGGCCAAATAAAATACTAAACGCCTTTTGCTGCAACATGAGCGTCTGCTGGATGTTCTTGCGCAATAAACTCGTGGCACTTTCAGGACACAGGATCAGTTCCACGACAATAAAGAGAATGAGCCCGACAGAAGTCTGAGCAAGACTCGAATACGAGCTGATAGCAATCAAGGATGAAGTATCCGATCCATTGGCGTAACACACGTCCGATTGCCGAAGAAGCACTTCTGCGGCAATAAATGCCGAGACGACACCAGCGTACGAGCTGTAGCCTTCGACAAAACTCACGTACATGGATAGCGTGACCCAAATGAAGAGCAACACGTTCGATAAAAACACATTCAAGTACCGCGGACTGCACACTTGGGAAATGAAAAACTGAAACACGGACGGAACGATACTTCCAGCTACGACGCCACCCACACGATTCACAGTGACACTAAAGGAGCCGCCAATGTGGTTCCCCATCACATACGCTACAGCTGATGGAGTCGTGGAACTGAAGCCGTAAATGTACACTGCTAGAAAGATGCCCATAATGATAGCAACCGATACACGCGCAGCTTCGAGGATATGCGCTCGAGTGTACCTATGCGAGGCGAAAAATTCCGTTACTGAGCGTGCGATAAACGACCGAGCTCGATGACTATAGCGGAAATCTTTCTTGTTATGGGCGTCTTGGTACTCGATTAGAGTGCTACAGAACGAATTGAGCGAGAAGAGAAATAAATTGAGCGGTACGTTGCCTTCCACGTCTTTCATTTTAATTTCTTGCGACTGCAGGAATCGAATTTGCGTCTCTCGATAATGACATAGCGTCGATTCCATTTGCCGTTGCAATTGTGCAATCATCTGTAGATTCAGTTCTGATACAAAAACACCAGCCATGATATATATCATCCAACACGAGTCAACAGAGTTTCAAGCAAAGGTGAGAGGTAGAAAAGGCTCAAACTACGTACGTCTCGAAGCAGCGTGAATTTCTTTCGAAATTTCGTCGAGGAGGTCGCCAGCTCGCATTTGAATCATGTAAATCTCACGCTGAAGAATTTTCATATACTTGAAGTGCAGCTCGTCGTATTGTTCGAGTTGAATGGCATTGTTTAAGGATTGCAAATCGGCAAGTAAAGAGCCAATAAGCCACACATAGCCTTTGGACATGGAACAATTGAGATGAAAAAACAAATGAAAGCCAAAGAGCTGCTCCCACCACACATTCTCCAGTAGCGCAATCATTCGACGATGTCGCGCTGTCGCAGCATTGAATTTACGCTGCAGCTTGAGTTTTAAAAAGTTCATATGCTCGACATTCTTGTTCTTAAAACAGTAGGAATCCACCATCACATTTAAGAGATCCAGCACATCTCCTGACGCTTTCGTCGTTTCCTCGCGTAGCTTCACGGTCGCACTAATCACAAAAAAAAACAAGAATTGGCATCAATATACAAAAAATAGGCCTACAGGAGTGTCAAAAAATGACGTACAAAATTGGATAGGGGATTAACATGATAAGCACCGAAAGGAGCGATCCGACGAAACCCACAAGGAAATACATGGCCAGATTATTCAGGATAGTACTTGTCTCAAAATACGAGTCACCCGTAGCTTTAAGCTTGGAAGAGTCGAGTGGACTGGTAGGATTGACAATTGTCAGCGCTTTATGAGTCACAAAAATAGAGTAACATGTTAGCAGAGAGAAAAGTGATTTTTATAGGAGGGTTTACGTACTGAAGAAAAGATTGTTAGCCAGAGCGAACTTCTTGGTGTTGATTTCCAGTGGCAATAGCAAGACCACGACGGTGAACGCGATGAGCCACGGAAGAACAGCGTAAAAGTTGTGCGAGTTGACATAGTATGGCGATCCTCCAAAAGAGATTTTTTTGGAAATTAAAAGATAGCCATCGTATGATCCATCGAAATTGTGTACATCAAGGAAAGAGAAGAGAAGGAGGTTGTAGACTAGAGCCAAACCAACACCGTAAAAGGCTTGACAAACTTGAGTTAGTGTCGCACCAACGTTTTTTCCCGCAGAAAAAATGACAGCCACAGCACAATAGCTGAGACCCCCCAAATAATACCATTCGGGGAAAAAGAACCACTTTTTATCGTGTTCAATGGATGGATCGTAATTGGGGTCACGTATTTGAATAGTTGAAGCGATAATGACTCCACAAGCTACACGCAATGACAATTCGGCATTGAAACGAAACTCGGCTGCCATAGAAAAAAAACACTTTTTAGACACATGTTTCACAGTTACAAAAGTAACGACACTAAGTTAGATGACTTACACGAAAACATGTGTGTCTTCATTGACTTTTTTTGCTCCTGATCCATATTAATGCGGAGATTCGCACTTTTGGCATAAGCGTCTTCGCTACCAACCGTTCCCGTCCGAAGGCGCACAAACGGAGACGTTATTCTTTCATCATTGTTTTCGTCATTTAATTGGATTGTCGTTGCGCTAAGAAAATTAACGGCCAAAAGTGAGACAGTGAGACACTCATTATAGTCACTATGCATATCAATAGGCCGCTCACGCACTCTTTGTCACTCGAAGCGATACTGTATTGACGTTTGTTGATACCTTGTGGCATACTTTCTCGGCACTTTAAACGAATGTGTCAAATTCAAGAGTGCGGAGTCGAAAGTACACCGGAGTAGCAAATTGAGTAGCGTGGTGAACATTTGTCCCACTCTGACTTTCAACCTGATCCCGATGGAGGGTGCATGTGTCAGGGGTAGGCTACAAAGGATAGCGGCAAGACTGCTCAAGCGTTGACCATTCAATTCACTTGTTGTGTTGCTCTAATAGTCTACTATTTGTGCAGAAACACCCAACGCATGGCGGGCGACTTCACTAGAGGCAACACTTCTGTTTGAACGTCTCGTGGTTAAACGGCTACGCGCATTGCCATCCACTACTACAACTCGCGACTTATCCATTGGTGATTAGGGTTGTATGTACTTTTAGAGATGTGGTAACTTTACAGGTATAATGATCCTGTAGTTTCTGCCAATGATACGACGTTTTGGAACGAACTTTGTGACGGCACAACAACCCCAAAGCTCCGTATCGAACGCGAAAAATGGTCTGGGCCAAAAGTATACTTCGAAGTATTAGACAGTCCAATTTATTAATAAATCGCACTCTTAAAATGGACTGAAGTCAAAGTCCACGAATTTTGTCCCACGTTATGCTCGAACACATTCGACAATCGATGTTTCTTGCTCTAATTTTCTCATTAGCATACGAAGGTCCCATAGGATATCCATATCCATTGATTCATTGCTTTGAGAGGACAATAATAAAAGAGAGGATGTTGAGAAGCCTCGCTGACGTGGCGGCGGAACGTCGACTCATTATCGCTTCAAAACCAACGCATATGCATTATGTAAATTTTTGCTCTCCTAATCCGTTCTTTTTGAAACCATGATCTAGCGACGTCTAACTTTAAACTGTTTTTAATTTTGTCAATGTAAATCATACACACTCGTACGTGTATTCATTCACTGTCATTCTTTCCGTATTTCTCTTCGCGGTATTCCAATGATCACAAGGGAGTTCAATTGTGACTTTAGTTATAAGATTCCCACGAGATTGTTTAACCATAACGACCTGGTACATGAATTAGAACGCGTTTCTAAATGAGTTTGTTACGAGGGCAAAAACTATAACAAGAATTCCAGCGATAGAATCTGCTATTTCCTACAAGCGTTTTATCAAAAAGAACGATCAAGTTGGAGAGATGATGGAATTGTTACAGATTGTGACGAAGATCTATATATTTTAGTAGGAAGTACAGTACTTTATATAAAAAAGTTCGTATTTCGCATTGTAACGGTGTGCTCCCATGACGTCCATAACCCCCCGTCAAACCGAATCCTTGAACGATGCTACTCCGATACAGGACTCCAGGTATCTTGATAGAATTTCAGAATGTCTTTTTTCAACAAATAAGTGTTATCCACTCTCACTTCCGGATTTTCAGAACTGATCAGTTAATATAGGCTATCCATTTTAAAGGAACAGCGTGTAAATGTGTATCATTTCTCTGATACTACCCGCAAGACTTTGCCTTGCGCTAGATCACTATAGTAAATCTGCTTGTTGAATCCGGAACCTTGGTGCATAATGCACCGTGGAGCCGCTAGCTAAAACGTTCACAAGGCCCGCACTTGATCATCCAATTTCATCCAATTGAATCGAGCAGCAATACATTTGTTGTAACGCTTTTCATAGAACTGTATCGCTAACACTGGCTGACATTGATCTACGAGCTCCCCCGCTTTCATCAATAACTCACTTATCGTAATACTGTTGCTTTTTCACCTTGAGTCATAGCTACTGTTTGATTTAGCAAATGAATAAAGTACCACAGTAGTGGTACAAATCCATACACAATTTTCGGAAACTTATGTTCTTTATTTGAAAAGAGATCATTTTTGAAACTTATGTTCTTTATTTGAAAAGAGATCATTTTTGGAAAGTTCAGGAAGTGGGGTAGTGTAGAATTCACTGTGGAAGAAGACCTTAAAGAGGAACATAACATTGCCCAGAAGCAATGCTGTCTAACAAAAATATGTGGGATGGAGGTTATATGACAAAGTTACAGACTTCATTTATGCTTATGCCGCTCCTGGAAACTCTGCTGCAGGGTCATAGAATTTGGTATTAGCTTTCCGCCTGCCGGAACGACGAATTGTAGTGAATCCATCTTCATCAACTAGTGGCACGTCCGGTTCCATCGCAGCCTCTTCTGGCAAAGCACAAAGAGGAGGGACACTGCCTTCAGAAAGCCCATCACCGTCATGGTGCTGCTTGACTTTGACAGCCTTCAAATCGATTGGAAAAAGCGATTGCACTTGTTCGTGCATAACTTTGATGCGGTCGTACTGTGCTTTCTTGCACTCGTCCGCCAGTACTGTGAGCAGCTCCGAAATCTCCTCGACGCTGCCGTCCTCACAAATGAGACCAAATTCTGTTTCTAAGTAGCCGCGAATATTGTCAGCCATGGCGTCAGCATATACCATCTTGTTGTACTTGAACACCCTCAGAATTTCCTCGAGCAGAATCTCGTACTTGCGGCGAGTATCACCGCCACCCCATTCGCCTTCGATCGCCATACGAAGAGCTGTCCAGCGTGCGAGAGCCAACTTCACGCTGTACTCAAAGTAATCCCATGGTGATTTAATAGCGCCGGCTGTATATTGTTCCGAGTGCTGACGGGCAACGGCCAGCAAGATGCTCTCGGTGGCACTCATCGTGGTGGCCATTCCTACCTATTTTTTTTTTACCAATCAAACATGCAATTTGCTAAAATTGAGTGTGTATCGATTCCAGAAATACATGTCCCAAATTAAATCATGAATCAGAACCAGCGAGAGACTCAGGCGTTTGACTAGCAAAGAGGGTCGCGCAGTTAATAGGCTGCTTTTTGTGGTGGAATAAAGTCTATTTGTAGAATCGGCCCATACGGTAATATGGGTAGGTAGCTTAAAGTAGCGTTATTATTTATCGCCCGACGCTAAATAATTGAAACAAGTGTACCGTATCCATACTGAATAAATAGCGTTTCAGAAATCTGATTCATTTTTCTAAAAGCCTGATTCTGCAGTGAGTCTTCCAATTGGGTGACGCAAAATCTCTGAGTCAATACTTTACAAAGGAAGTAGAATTAAACGAGGAGATCACAGTAGGACACCAGGTAAGTCTTGATCGTGTGTCTACAGCCGTCAGGACAGCTCCACTGCCTTCGCTCGCTGTCTAAGGGCTGTAGAATGGTCTATCTCGTCATATGTCTTCATTCTCACTGAAATAACGCCTTCTTTTGCTTTGGTTTTCGTCCTTTTCCCGTCTTCATTAGACTTAACCTTTACATATCTCATGGCTTCGACTGGATTTGCATCATCTACCAATGGACGGACCGCTTTTAGTCGCAAACAAGAACGTAGCAATAGTGTGGGGCTCAAGTTGGGTGTCAAGAAGAAGAAAATGACCATTAAACCGTTCAAAGTGACGCCAAAACTGCCGGAATCGTTTGAAGAAGACACGTGGAAGAAGCTCGAAGCTGCTGTCCACGCAGTCCATGCAAAGAAAATGTCGACGCTTAGTAGGGAGGAACTATATCGCTCCGTTGAGGACTTGTGCACGTGGAAGATGGCAGCCAGGTGGGTCTTTTTTGCTATTTAGTGCTTGTTTACGCTTTTCTGAATGCTTCTGCTGTAATTAGGTTATATACAAGGCTAGAGGAAACGTGTGCCGTGCATATTCGAGTAAGAGTGGAAGAATTGGTGCCGTATACCAACCGAGAGATGGATTTCTTTCTCGAAGCCGTGCATGCATTCTGGGAAGCCCACTGTGAAGATATGTTGGTGATTCGGACGATTTTTCTCTATTTGGATCGTACCTATGTGATGCAAGCGCCCCACATTGCGTCGATTTGGGACATGGGGCTCAATCTGGTGCGTCACAATTTGGTCGAACGGCGAAGTTTAGAGACAAAATTGATCGATGCATTGTTGGAACTGGTGGAATTGGAACGAAAGGGGGAAGCAATCAACCGCAGTTACCTTTACAACCTGCTGCGGATGCTGCTGTCGTTGCATTTGTACCACGCGGACTTTGAGACGCCCTTCTTGACAGCATCCGAGAGGTTTTACGAGACGGAAGGAGCAACAATCATTGAGTCAGCAAGCGTGCCACAATTTCTCTTGCATGTTGAAAAGCGTTTGTACGAAGAAAATGAGCGCGTGAATAATTATCTCGATACGTCGACAAAGAAACAGTTGATTGCCGTCGTGGAGAACAAATTGCTCAAGCCCCACGTGGCCATTTTGCTCGGTCGTGGGTTTGAAACCATGATGGAAGAAGGCCGGATCGAAGATCTAAAGCGGATGTACACACTCTTTGGCAAGGTGGATGCCATTCACGATTTGAAGACTGCGTTTTCGAATTACATTCAGAAACATGTCTCGAAGCTCGTGCTGGATGAGAAGCAAGAAAAGACGTTTGTGGACAAAGTGCTCAAGCTCAAGGCCGACTTGGACGCCGTCTTGAGCGACTCGTTTCAATCGAATACCGACTTTTCGTTTGCCATGAAGTCGGCCATGGAAAATGCGATTAACGTGCGTGCGAATCGACCTGCTGAGCTCGTGGCAAAGTTTGTCGACTCGAAGCTTCGAACGGGGAACAAGGGGGGCTCGGAGGCTGAAGTCGAGAGTTTATTGGACCGTGTCATGGTGATTTTTCGGTACATTCAAGGGAAAGACGTGTTTGAAGCGTTTTACAAGAAAGATTTGGCAAAGCGCTTACTGGTGGGGAAAAGCGCGTCGTTTGATTTGGAAAAGCTCATGCTTTCCAAGCTAAAAACCGAGTGTGGTAGCTCGTTTACAACAAGGTGAGGTGAAGCTGTCTTGTCAGTACATATATATATCGACGTTGTTTAACCATTTTGACGGTGCTTTCTTGTCGACAGCTTGAAGGAATGTTTAAGGATATCGACCTGTCTCAAAACGTAATGACCCAGTTCCAGCAACACGCTGCAAGCAGGTTTGTTGTTCTCTTGCAATCTTTGTATCATTCCAATGCAAGCGATTGATGGTTTAAATTCACGTAGAAACGCACTGGAAGTTTTACATGAAAGCCGTGGGATCCCCGACATGCAAGTGCAAGTTTTAACGACTGGCTTTTGGCCTCCGTATGCTGCCGTGGAGATTAATTTACCCGCCCCGCTCGTGGCTCTGAAGGAGATTTTTGACAAGTTTTACTCGTCGAAATATCAAGGACGGCAGCTTCAGTGGCAACACTCGTTGGCTCAATGTGTCGTTAAGGCGACGTTCCCTTCGGGCAAGAAGGAGCTCGTGGTGTCGTTGTACCAGACGGTCGTCTTGCTGTGCTTTAATCGGGTCGAATCGCTGGGTTTTAAGGAAATCAAGGAACAAACGCGGATTGAAGATGGCGAGCTACGACGGACGTTGCAATCGCTTGCCTGTGGAAAGACCCGAGTGCTCCAGAAGGTGCCCAAGGGAAAAGACGTGAATGATGACGATTCGTTTGTATTCAATACGCAATTTACCAACCAATTTATCCGGATTAAGATTAATTCCATCCAAATGAAGGAAACCAAAAAAGAAAACGAAGATACGCACGAGCGGGTCTTTCGCGACCGTCAGTACCAGGTGGATGCTGCCATTGTGCGCATCATGAAGGCTCGGAAAAAGTTATCGCATGCACTCCTCATGACGGAAATCTTTACCCAAGTTCGCTTTCCTGCGAAAGCAGCAGACGTTAAACGTCGTATCGAGAGTCTGATTGACAGAGAGTACCTTGAGCGTGATGCGACCAACGCTCAAATGTACAACTATTTAGCATAATTTCAAACTCTTTGGGAGCCAGCCAAACGTCTCTCTCCAGTCGTGTGTGTGCTTTGAAGTCGGGTGGGGGTACACGTAGCGCATAAGTAAGTGTAAGCTGGGTCGATTCCTTGTAGGAGTAAACCCTATTGGCCCCTTGTGCTACTCGTCGTCGTTCATTCCTTCGTCCTCATCTGAACTGTCTTCGCGTAGTCGGTATTGTAACAAGACTGGAAAGATTTTTCCAAGTGCTTGTTCGCCTTCCGAGGGTTTCTATCCCAATGCAATCTCTCATTATTAGTATCATAGTTAAAAACAAAAAAGTGTTTTTTTTTTTCACCACGCACCTCGCATCCCGTAATCACAAGTTTCCCCGAGATAAAAATTAAGAGCGTGCACTTTGGATGCAACATTCGGTAGATTAATCCTGGAAACATCTCGGGTTCATACTGCATAATCATAAAATAATCATAAGAGAGAGGCACGGAGGAGTGAAAACAAGACGAGTTTCTTTGGGTCCATACCGTGCTGAAGCGGTAGTGGTCTCGTGCCAGCCCTTCCAGTCGAATTTTAAAGCAAACATCCGTCGATCCCACGACGTTACGAATCGTGAACGAACGATTTTCACTCGGAAACGACACTTTCTGTAGCCATACCACAGCACATGAGTCTACCGCCATTGATAACGTTTTTCAAGTTGACAGGAACGAACCAGTTTACCTTCAAAATCGAAAGGAGCTTGTCGGATGCTAACTTGGCGTCTTCCACACTTGTAGCTCCAATGACAACGTACTACATCAACACATGAACAAATGAGCACGATTCGTTGTCACTTTTATTCGCTTGAAAAACGCAGTATAAATCGCACCTTTCCACTTCGATAGAGAAGAACCGTCGCTCGAGGGGTGTGGAAGCGCATCACCAATGCGTTGAAACTCTATATCGCCAAACACGTCCATACCAAAGTAACAATATCAGTGATACTTGAAACTAAACAAAGCGTGATTCATTCATGTCCGCATACTCGTGGGGCGTAGTCTGCATTACGCACAAGCAGTGCGAGTTGCTTGATGTCGACTCGTTCGTTTATACAACCGCTGCCCAGTACGTTTCTGATGGCGGAGCAAGTCAGATTTCCATCAATAGAACGAATAACTCTGATGCTGACAACACGTACACGACGCGGTAGGCCACACCTTCCTCTGCAAGTCTCGACGAAGACCATACCGGCATTTCGTCGCCATCGCTCATGGCGACGAAAGGAGAAGTGTCCATCACCGTACACGGTTTTTCCTAAAAAACCGGTTTAAATTTTGCTGAAAGTACAGTCTATTTATTTAGTCTTAATTGTCACGAATTATCTAAGAACTTCTGGCCGAGTAGTCCGCTACTGGAAAACTGTCATTTACGCGCTGATCATCATGACGCTCTCGTCCTTGAAAACAATCCATGCACACTTTTAGCTGGATCCCCTTCACACGTGAGTCTCTATGTCTTGCCTCGTACTCCGCAAAGGCCTGAATTTGTTCCATCGCTGTCTTCCATATGCTTTCAGTTTGCTCCAATCGTGATCTCTTGATGCCTTTGTGTACTTTGTAATTGCGTATCTGCCATTACGCTGCCATCCCCACCGAACATACTACCCACCATATTCGTAGAAAACTATTCGCGCAATCGTCCGTTTGCTCTCCGCATCGTTGCTTTAATCGCCGCAATAACTGACTTGAAATAGGCGGTGGAATTCTTGTCATACAACACCATTGAAATTTGCCAACTTCTCGAGACGGTATCCTCATCCCAAACCAATGACTTAGCAAACGAGCCCATAAATCTTGAGCTCTTCGGCACCCCGACATTATATGTGATACCCCTTTCCCCGAAGATGTACATTCTGAGTCGATGAAACATCTTCGCGCCGACATGTATCCGTCATTTAGTTGCATCGTCGCCGCACGACATATATTCCACGCTTGATAGTCAGTCTGAGTGAGTTGGTGATTCCATAATTCGATTGTTCTAGAAAAAAAGAACATAATCTTGTGCGCACTTGGAAGTCCACTTATCCGAAACAATTTGCCGTAACGGCCGAGCCACCCTTCGTTGATAAAGATCGTCGTAACCAGTAGCTTACAGAGTACTTGTTGTGATGTCCATCAACTGTCCACGGAACGCCATGCAGTGCGGGATGTGCAGCAAAAACCACTCTATTATCATAATCTTGCTCCTTCAGGTTACTCTGCGTAAACGGCCATGGTTGGCTATGGTCTCGAGTGCAGTAGAGTCCGTCTTGCTGCTGTCTAAAAATCAGCCGATGCTGCTTGTCAAGGAAGCTCCCTTGCAAAATACCCGGCTGTAGTAACGTCCAAAGAAGTGTTCCTCCCGAGTAAAAAAAAGTTGTTGGAGGCTGGCGTCCAATGTGTTCCCCAATTTGGACCCTCGGGGAGCACAAGATGATGGCGAGTAACCATCGAACAACTTTCGCCATGGTGTGACCCTTCGAGTCATGTCCTAGTACTCTCCAAGTAAAAGTAGTCTTGCTCGTTCGCTTGATTAGTAAGTCCTCCAGCCACATAAAACCGGTTTAAATTTTATGCCATCGAACACACGTCCATGTTAAAGCGTTTTAAGGCACATAAATCGGTTTATCGTAGATTAGCAGTTTTGGTCACTATTCGGGGGAGGGTGAGAAAAGATCAAGAAAAACATGGACAACGATCCGTGTAGACATGACGGTCACAGTCTCATAGATTTCGTCAAGTACCTCTGGGCTTACAGGCTGGTTAATATCCCCCACCAAATATTATTATTAAATGGAGCCTACAAGAAACACGCCCTTATTTCGGAAGTATATGTCGCTTTCAACGTTCGTGGCTGTTATTGGTGGTATGGTGAAGGAATTTTCTCCATGATGAACGAAATTGTTGCCACTCGACAGCATCATGACCATGCACTACTCGGCTAACAAGGGCAAGAAGGGTGACACGGCACTGTTTTTGGTCTGTCGGGCACGGGAAAGACAACCATGTCCGCTGACCCTCACTGGTGACGATGAGTACAGGTGGGAAGACGATGGTATTTTCAACTTTGAGGCTGGATGCTACGCCAAGATGGTCAACCTAAACTAGACATTTACAATGCTTTAAGCGCGATGGCTGCTAGAAAAAACCTGTTTGGACTCCAAAACCAAGGATCCGGACTTCTACTTCACGTCCAAGACCGAGAATGGACATATATCGTATATTCTTTACCGCATCCCGAGCCACGAGCCACCTCGAGCGGTGGCTTTCCATCTAACATTGTGCTCCTAACGTGACCTGGAAACCGAAATTCGGGTTCTCAAAGAATTCCGAGTTGTATCCAGGATGGCATCAATACATGCGCATGTGTCCTAATTTTCGTACGCTTGCCTACGCCATAGGCGCCACTTGTCCAGCCCGTGTTATAAAATAATCAGAGATGCTGTGCTTCAGTAGTTTCTTCTGCTGCAAATCAGCGTACTTGGGCGGGTGCAGAGGCAAGGAAGAAGCTTAAAGCAAGCGCTTAAAGTAGCTGTCGGCTCCGTCACACCCAGCTACCCTTGGCGGTGAAACAGGACAGGAAATGGTAGCGTCGATCAGCTTGGGCACGGGTGAGAATGTACTGAAACCACGAAGGAATGGAGTGACAATTTTTCCGCGCATGACAACGCATCGGCAAAGAAGCTGGCAAATATGTTTAAGGACAATTTCAAAATGTATGTGTCGCTGTGATGTAGTCGCTCTCAGAAATTCTTCCTGAGACGTGAACACCCACGGGGGGCCCAGATGACTGACTGTCGGAGGGGGTACTCCGTCCATCCGATTCATGATCCATCCGGCCGGCTGGATCGGTCACTTCCATCCGCTTGATCGTGACGACTCGGATGTTGCATGTTGAAAGCCCACCTTGTGTACCCGTCAGCACTGGCGGTTGCGCTCTCTTGATAGACCCTAGGGCGAAAAGTGTAAAGTCCGTCGAATAAGGAGATGAGGGTTAGGACTAGGGGTACTCCTGCGGAAAATCTTCACCGGGGAGCTCGACTGGCAATACACTTTGAACTTTATAGTGCGCTGGGGACGGAGAATAATCATCGGCCAGCTAAACAATAACAATGAAGGCGAATCCAAATGTGTATGTAAGTAGATATAACTCCACAATTTTGCACAGAAGGCCAAAATGTTACCACTTCCCAATACTTAATACCGTGTTTAAAACACGGGCGACTTGAGGTGAGTATACGAAACGCCGCAACTCCCGGTCAGGGGACTTCCGGTGGGTTACCTTAACCTTCCCCGGGCAAACCAATAGCAGCAAGAGGGGACCTTGTTAGTCCTCCGCTGTGAACTTATGAAAGCGACTAGTGTCAAAGAAAGCGAAACGTATACTGATTTTTATCCCTATGTCCAATACTCCCTTTTGTGTAACCTACCCCAAATATCCCGGCTGGGAAGTTATTGTGTCTTATGTGGTAAAGCGATCGGAAAATATTGGGACTGAAGTGGACCACACATGGCCGTTGATTGGTGACGAGAACACCCATCAACATATGACGGTTGATGGGTGGGAAAAGGTTGATCACGATTAAGAAGAAAAGGTGG